>CANXYC010493862.1:0-19655 GCA_948193065.1 Aleurites moluccanus
TTAAAACTAAACTCTACTTCCTAGCAATTAAATTCATCTAAAACTTACATTAACTAGCTATAATGGGTTAAAAAGAATTAAAATAAGTATAAATTATTTAATATTGTCCCTAATTAAATAGATAAAATATCAACCTAACAATGATCAAATGATAAAATGATATGACATGGATATATGTATACATTGTACATATATATGATATATGAGTTTGAGATAAAATGTACATGTGATATATGATATGGATGAAATTATTGAAGTGCATTTTGAGTTTCAATTGATAAATGGAGGATATAAGGGGATGTATGATATATTGGGAGTGCTTTATTATATGTTTTGCGGATAGCTTAAGTCAGAGTTTTTAAGGAAACTCTGTCAGTTTTTTTGCATGCAAATTTGGTAATATGATGTTTTTAAAAAAAAATTTATGACCTAAAATGTATCACAGGTTAAGTAATGAATGTAATTGTTTAAGCATGGGTTCTTCGTGGTACTGGTGGCTTAGGCATTACCCGTACCCTAGGACCGTCATAGTCTAAAGTTAGGCTGTGACAAAGGGGAAGTCATCCTTAGGAGAAGCCTTGTTCAAATTTCAGTAATCTACACACATCCTAATCCTTCCATCCTTCTTAAGAACAGGAACTATGTTGGCAAGCCATTCAAGATAATCTACTACTTCTAAAAATCCAACCTAAATCTGCTTAGCCACTTCCTCCTTTATTAATTTAGCCCATTTCGGTCTCAACCTTCTAAACATTTGCTTAACTGGTCTTATATGGGTAAAGGTTGGGATAGTGTGTTCAGCTATAGAGTGTTCTATTTTTGGCATATCTCTATAACACTAACTAAAAGCCTCTTGATTTTTAATCAGTATTTCTTTTATCTTTTCACTTTGTACAAATGTATGATCAAACCCTAATTGCAAATATTTTAGGGTTTCACTTATATTTAAATTGAAAGGATGCAATTGCACAAAATTAATATGAAAGATGCTTTTGGAATGTATCATATGAATGCTACCATCAAGTGCAACATCGAACAAGTAAGCAAATCCTAAACTCATTTCATTGATCTTGGAATAAAAGTTCACATCATCCTCATTTGCATCACTAGAAGAGACAAACTCCTCATATAAAAGATATTGAGAACTTGGAATGACACATTCTTCCTCAAGCATGGTGGGCTTTATAGCTTTGACCTTGTCATCTTTATCAACCTCCATCTTAAAGAGGGAATCCTCCACCTCATATTCTAACTTCTTAAGATATAGTACTTTTGAGAAAAACTCGAACCCAAGATATATCTTGCCATTGAATTTCCATGGCTCAAGATAACCAAGATAAGGCAAAATGGACCCTTGCTTTATTAACCAATCCATAAAGTGTCCTTGGAATGCCTTTCTCTTTGTCGAGTTCATAACCTAGCCCTTGAGTGGCAGTTTGCTCTTTCAAATCAGGCAGTTGTGGGATTCCTTAGTGTCTAAGTCCTAAACCAATCACAACCTGTTTCCGGATCGCAACGGTCCTAGGATGCAGGAAATGCCAAAGGCGACCGGCACCCATAGAACCAGTATCACATGCAAATATCTATAACTATCAAATTATTAATCAATTTACTTAGTTACTATTTATTTTGTCATTTTGCAATCTGTCTGTAATTATATTGCAATTGGCTATAACATACATCATAACATGCCATATCATTACTCATTCTCCATAATAAGTCATACATATATGTTCATAAACTAACTAAACCATACACAACCTATGGATCAGCTAGATCATAAACATACAAAAAAAATATTGTTTTTAATACAATTACATTGTTATAAACACCGCAAAAATCCACAGAGAGTGAAGGATTGGGATTCTACCACCTACTCTGCACCTGAAAATGGAAAACAAGGAAATGAGTGAGTATATAAGATATTCAATGAATCTAATATGCATCGATCATAAATATGTGTCAGATCATTAATAAAGGATATGCAGATGAAAATAACAGTCTGCTTAATAAAATTAGATTACTGAATCAAATACAGGGAATGACCGTAAAGTCAATACTCATATCAATGGAAGTGTATCAGATGGATAACACAGATTTAGGGCTATGAAACGCATAGAATATGTGTAAAACACATAATCAATCTCATATCAATAAACATAAGACTGATTAGGTCTTATGGATAGGACAGTTAACTCTTCCCAGCTAGAGTATAATTATACAATGTGCATATTGCCGACAGTATGTACCCACTATCCTGTCGGAGCACCAGCTCTGTCAAACTACATCAAGGTCAATAAAAGTATGAAACAAGTCATTAGATACCATTATATAACCATGGTATCACCAAGTATCAATATCTCAATATCAATCAATTCAAGTTGTAATTTAAACAATGGAATAACAATAACAAGTAGATATACAATGGCAATAGGTTTGGCAACTAACAATGGAATGGAACATAGGTTGGTCATATATAACCAAAAGGTTGGCACAATTGGCATGCCAATGTCGCTGGCGATGATAGCATTCAATGATAGTCTTATGGATGAACAAGTGATAGACCTATGACAAAATGAACTAGGCATTTCATCAAACACTTGGTGTGTAATAAAGGATGGATAATTTGACATAGTTTGGGTGCAAATCCAACATTGCCCCAAAAATCAACAATAATTCACAATGTAGGCATTTCAATAAGTAATAGATATACAACATTAAATATCATTTAAGAAGAAAAACAAGACAAAAATCAAAGGATGAATAGTAACCTAAGGTTCGACCAAACATGAAGGAAGAATGGGGAATTCCAATCAACATTCCAATTCTTAGGATATATAATATGATGCATATTAAACTCACCTCACACTTCAAATAGTTTTGAAAAATTGGTTTTTCACCTATTGCTTCAAAGGAGGCAAAATTCATAACTATGGCAATCTTGATTTTCTATAATAAATTAACCATAAATAATCCATCCATTAGCCTCCAATTAACATATTCTAAGATTAATTACCATAAACCAACACAAAATCAAATAGTTAACTCAAATAACTTAGGCTAGGGTTTGGAATTTAGGGAAAAGTGCTCAAATGCATCAATTGATGCAATCAAACACAAAACCCATCATCTAAATCATCTAAATTAACCATAAAACTAAACAAATCAATTCGTTACCTAATGGCGATGATCCACCTGAAACTTCCTTTCAATTGTTCCTTGATTTCCTTTGTGATTTCAAGTGAGAAATGGATGAAAATAGAAGAAACAAGGTTGGTGTTTAGGTTTACTTTAGTTTTCCTTTAAGAAATTTGCATAAAAATGGTGGAGAATTGGTGGAGAGTGGTTCAGCCAACCATATGAGAAGAAGAAGAAGAAGAAAAATGGATGGAAAATTGGCTAAGGCATGCTTATATATTAAGTTAAGAATGACAAATTCCATTTTGGTCCTGAAACTATAAAGTAATGATACTTTGGCCCCAACTTCTTCTGTAATTTATTCTGACAATTCTATTAAGAATTGAATTTTTAAGTGGGAATTCAAAAGGATTATTTTTATTTATACTTATTTATATAAATAGTTTTAGAGTCATTCTAAAACTCAGACAGTCCAATTTCTACTGTACCCCTCAAAGTTCCATTTATTTACGATTTTGCCATCACTTACTTTTTTAGTGTTCTTAAATATTTTTTACTTCTTTCTTTTTACCATAATTACACATGCATCTGTATGGTCCTTTACCCCCTATTCAGAATCAGAAATTCATCTGTCGACTGGACTACTATTTTCTCGGCAGTATTTTCGACACTGATGATTGATGGAAAAGTATCTCATTTGCATTCTAACTGCATCTCTAAAATTATATCTAGTTATTTGGATGATTTCAAACCAAAAACTAAGAAAAATAACATGAATTTAAAGATAGGCCTTTCTAGGGTATTACATTTTACCCACCTTCAAATAAATTCGTCCTCGAATTTAAAATAAATACATACCTCATTGATGGAACAAGAATGGATATTTGTCCTTCATCTCCTGCTCGTTCTCCCAAGTACACTCCTCCATTGACTGATTC
Organism: Aleurites moluccanus; assembly: GCA_948193065.1. Lineage (NCBI taxonomy): Eukaryota > Viridiplantae > Streptophyta > Magnoliopsida > Malpighiales > Euphorbiaceae > Aleurites > Aleurites moluccanus. Next base: position 4,077 of record CANXYC010493862.1, read on the forward strand.
ATCCAAAGCACTTTCACCATTGGAATTTCTTTATTTCTTAATTGTCTGACTTGTCCATCCACTATCTCTACTGGTAGCTCCTCATATGATAAGTCCTCCTTAACCTCAACATCCTGTATCTCCAATACGTATGAGGGGTCAGATACATACTTCTGTAGCATAGAGATTTGGAACATTGGATGAATATGGCTCAAATTAGGTGGAAGAGCCAATCTATAGGCCACATTGCCAATCTTTTCAAGAACCTCAAATGGGCCTACAAATCTTGGTGACAGCTTCCCTTTCTTCCCAAATCTCATGACACCTCTCATTGGTGAGATCTTAAGAAAGATATGGTCACCAACTGCAAAATGATTATCCTTCCACTTTGGATCGGTATAACTCTTATGTTTACTGAAAGCGGTCTTCATCCAGTCTCTAATAATAGGCATTTAATTAACTCTGGACCCTCTAACTACTTCTCCCCTGGTTCTACCCAACATACTGGAGATCTACACATCTTACCATATAGTGCTTCATATGGAGCCATTTCGATTGAAGAATGATAATTGTTGTTGTAGGAGAATTCAATTAACGGTAGATACTAATCCCAGTTACCCTTAAAATCCAGAACACATAATCAAAGTATATCTTCCAAAGTCTGGATTGTCCTCTTTGACTGTCCATCGGTCTGTAGATGGAAAGCAGTATTGAACTGTAACTAGATTCCCATAGCCTCCTGAAACTTTTACCAAAATAGAGAAGTAAACTATGTACCTCTATCCGATATGATCATCAATGGAACTCCATGAAGTCACTTAATCTTGTCCACATACAATTGTGCATACTGAGCTGCAGTGTAGCTGGACTTAACTTCTAGAAAATGAGCAGATTTCATCAATCGATCTACAATAACCCATATGGAGTCATAACCCCGCTTAGTCCTCGGTAAACCGACTATAAAATCTATAGTAATATGCTCCCATTTCCACTCTGGCAACTCGATCTCCTGAAGTAAACCTGATGATTTCTAATGTTCAAACTTAACCTATTGTCAGGCTAAGCATTTAGAGACAAACCAAACTACTTCTCTCTTCATACCAGGCCACCAATACACATCCCTCAAATCATGGTACATCTTAGTAATCCCTGGATGTACACTATATGATGAGTAGTGCGCCTCTCTCATATTCTGTTCTCGCAGCCCATCAATATCAGGTACACATATTTGCTTCCCATACTTCAGTACATCATCCTCTACTGTAAACTCTGACATCTTACCATTTTGAACATCTCCCTTAAGCTTTAGGTATGGATCCCTATCCTGTGCCACTTTAATATCATTAATCAACAATGACTTAACCCAAAATTAGGCTATCAAAGCTTGGTTATGATCATGGGATCCCAAATCCAACTCTACACCCATACCTTTGGGTTTTCTTAAGTTGCTTTAGAATAGTGTTATCTTTTACTTTCTTCTTATTTTCAACCTTATCTCCTTCTAGAGACTTATCCTTCTCAATATTCTTCTTCTTATTAGGATGATAAAATCAGCCACTCTAAGTTTCATGGGCCACAACCTCTTATTCCCCATCCTAAAATTCAATGTTTTCATTATCCTCGTCATCCCTATCCCAAAATCTAGTCATCACAATGAACTGATTATACCTCAAGTATCCATCATTATTAATGTTATCATCAACAAAGGAATCCATGACTTCCTCAATGGATAATCCTAATCCGATAAGGTAAACATTGTTTAATAGGGCCATAACCCTATGGTTGGGTAATTGGTTGTTTTTAGTATTGGGCTCTTCTCTTTCTGGGTCAGGTATTTTCTTGCTATCAAACAAGTCTTGGATTTCATGTTTGAGTCTTTGGCATTAATTAGTATGATGACCAGCCATTTAATGGAATTGGCAATAAGCATTATGATTGAAGTTTAGGGGTAAAGGATCGAGTAAAAGATCGGGTAAAGGTTTTGGGTCTAAAGATGTCAAAAGACTTCTTTTCTGAAGCTTTTCAAAGATTTTGGACATGGGTTTATTGAGCTTAGATAAATTCCATTGTTGACGGACAACACCCATATCCAACATTTTAGTATTTCCTTTATTCACACTCAAGTTTCTATGATTATTATCACTCCTTTTAGCTCCATAATACTTCTTATTCAACATATCCTCTACTTGGATACCAGCTTCATATAGCTGCTTAAAACTGGCTAAAGGAATATAGCACAACTTTTCATAAATCTCACTAGAGGTTCCTTTCACACACATCTTAATTTGATCCTTAACTTCTGGTCTATTTTTTATTTGAGCAGCCTTCTGCTGCCACCACGTTAGTACTCCACAAAAGTTTCATTGTACTTTTGTCGGGTGATTTCTAAGTCACGCAGGGTCACATCTATCTGCATATTATATGAATATTGTAGAACAAACTTTTTCTCTAAATCTCTCCTATCCATCATCACCTTCTTATCTAGGTCATAATACCAATGAACGGTGGCCCCATCAATGATAGGACAAAAATGATCTGAGCTTTAGTACTTCCAGTGGCCCCCATGATGGTGGCATATTGCTTAAAAAAACTGTAAAATCACTTGTCCTATCAAACTTTTGTAAATCAAGGATTTTAAATCTTGGAGGGAGGTCCTCTCCTACAATGATATATAATTCCTCAATATCATAAACCCCATCAACCCTGGTGGTCTTAAGCATGATTTGAATCTTTTCAACCTCTTGGATAAGTTCTTATATCCTTTGTGAACCACCTTGGTCTTTCGAGTCTTTCCTATTTCATAGTCTAGGTCTAAATCATAGTTATCATCTATAGCCACCACCTTAGTAGGATTAGGGTCCCTAGTTTCATTCCTTGGATGGCTAGCTTTTGGGGTTGCCTCTTTGGCTTGAGCAAGCCGTGGAAGGACTTGTTATAGGGCTTCTTGCAAATGAGTTTCTAGTGTAGCCCTAAATTCCACATCCAACACTTTCCTAATGGTACGTTTGACCTAGTCTTGCTCATTTCTTTCATATGCCATCTTAGCAATTACTTCATTGGGTTCAGCTTTAAGATCAAAAGAGAAACTCTTTTGTACAGTGCTATCTCTTATGGACTAGTTGGACTAGGTTGGGAATCCTATTCCAATAATAGAGTTATGAGACCTCGCCCGAGTACCGAGATGCTCAAATCAAAAAAGGGAAAATTCCTACGGGCTAAAGGCAGTTTCGACCAAATTATTTCTTTGATTTTTGAAAATCAATAGAGTCGCCACCTTTATTTTCAAGGAAAAAATAAAGAAAACCCATTTTGACTCCAAGTTATAGCACAAGGACTAGGTTTTTTATTTACAATACTAAAAATTTAGCTTTCCATTTAACAACTGACTTATAAAAATAGATTTCATGAATGAATTATAAGGATGGCAAGTTATACAATGCATGAATATAATAAAACAAGTAATATAAACATTCATAAAGTAAGGAACATAAGGTAAAAAGGTTTAATTTACATCAACAAGCTAATAATAAAGGATATTAACTCTAGCCCTTAATAGGAATTATATGTTAACCGCACATTCTCCAATCAACATTAAAATAGATTAGCTAAAGAAAAAAGAGAGCTTGCCTACGTATTCCATCGAATAGGAATCAAAACCCACACATTTTTTCCTTCTTGAGAAGGGTGTTTGATTCAATTTTAAGAAAAGGGTGATTGTGGTTCTTTTAATTGATCAATTAATTTTGAGGTACGAATACGATACCTTGGTTTTAGAGGGACAACTTCTTCAAAGGGGTTAGGTTTTTCCTTATGGAGGATGACTTCTTATAGCTCGCCTGAATCAAAGTTTCATATTGATTTAGTAAGATTAGCACTACGACATGCTTCGAGTTGATTTTGCTAGCACTACGGTGTGCTTTGAGTTGATTTATCGGCACTACGGTGTGCTTCATATTGATTGGATTGATGCTTCTTGATAGGATGTCGATACTTCTAGATTAACTTAAAGAGAGATTGCTCTAGGTCTTCTATTCCTCTAACTTAAGGAGAGTTGAAGAAATTAGTTTGAAATCAAAGAGAAGTGAACCACTTATAATAAAGAAAGCTGAGTATTGGGAGAGAAAAGAGAGCCAATTAAAGAAAATTTGACTTAGTTATTCTGTAACTCAATAAGAGTCAGTATACCTTGAAGTGAATTCGAGCCTAGTATTTATAAGGAAATATCTGAGGAAAAATCAAACTAAAATTCGATATAGGATTCACAAACTAAAGTTTAGCAGCAGAGGGTAAGAGGTTTGGTGGTAGTAAGGCTTCCTTCTGGCGACAGGGACTTGCTTAGGTGAGCCCGTGCCCAGGGCCATTTGTGCCACTAGCAGAGCTGCCAGCTAGGCTTGGCACTGCGACTAAGGCCTAGCTCAGGTGCCACCAAATTCGTCTTGATTCTTATCTAGTCTGATTCGAAGTGGTTTGACCTCCAATTGGCACTGATAAGCTTGGCATGATCTAGTTTATCTGTATTCGAAGTCGACTTCAATCTCCAGTCGATTGCTAATTAGTCTAGCATAATCCGAGTCTGCTTGGGTGCAAAATCATGTGTTCATAAGAGTCTAATCTAACTTTTTGTTAATCATTGTTAAATCAAGGCTTTCCTTCTCACCTTTTCTTTCTAGCCTTTTGGTTTCTCGATGCCAAATCATATGACCTTGTTCTTTCTTCTTACCTAGTATTTGCTATGGCTATAAAATCAAGTATCAGGTATGAATACATAAATGCTTAAATGCATGAGTTTACTAATGTTTCATTTTTCCATTAGACCAAACCCTAAGTCTTGGTTACTTATAACTTCATTGATAGATTTGGGGAGGAAAAGACAGAGTGGCATTTCCTTTTATGGGTGATTCATTCATATTCAATATATCGGGGAAAAAAACAGGGAATAACAAGAAATATATATCTAAAAATTGTTTAGTAATGCTATTATTATAACTTGGTTTTATTTTAAATGTTTTGGCTTATAGCCATAACAATGTAGTTTTCCTAAATCAAACAATTTTAGTCTTCATCTACTTCCGGATCCTCTTTTGGATCTTCCTTTTCCTCATCTTTTATGTTTTCATTAGCTAAGGCATCAATCAATATAACATCATAAAAACTAGTTAAATTACTTTGGAATGCCTCAGCTTCGGTGATCACTCCTCTACTCCATTCTTCAAATATAATAAAGAGTTGTTCATAGGAAGGTGGTTTAAAGAGCGAACATTCAACTGTGTTTCCTTCCTATTGGATATCATAGACTTCTTCTTATATCATTATTTCTAAAGATTCATCATAGAGGGTAGGTAAGTATTCTATTTCTTCATACCACTCTTCTCCATCACAGTTTATTTGTTCTATCTTCTCTAGATTATCTTTCACATCAGCTTCATATCCATCCAAATCTATGACTTTTATCTCTTCAACTTATACTTTTTGATACTTATGAGGTGGGATACACCTTCACTTATTTCTTCTTTCCTCTCTCTCTTTGAAGGAATAAGTGACTTGGATTTAGGTTTGGTTATTTTTTAAAATATAAACTTAGATGGCTGCATAAAGTCTGTGGATTAGATTTTCCTTATATGATGCATGATACACGTTTCGCCCCAATCTATTACACAACAAGACAAACAAAATTCTTATTCTTTTAGAGATAAGATGAGAGATAGATGGTGGTTCATGCCTCCACTTTATCATTTTAAGAAATCTTATTTAAAAAACTTATGGTAAAATTTCCTGAAAAAAGAGAAAGCCTAAGTTTATCTATGATAGCTATCTAAGGGGAGTCGCCAGACTATGGTGTCTTTTGCAGCGACGATCCGAATTTGAACCTAAAGTAGATCGATAAAGATTAACCAAACCGAAGAAAGGAGTCGCTAATTGATTAAAGATGTAATTAAGACTACAAATGCAATGCATTTCCTTCCTATAGGAAATGAGTGACAATTTTATCCTTGACTAAGCACCAAGCCGCCTTATTCAGAGATCCTGGTAAGGACACCGGGTACGGATTGGGGAAGGTGTTTGGCACCCCATGTCATGTTCCAAACCCGAGGGCACGTTACTGATATCAGGGAATGGGTAAGTATAAGGCTTCTAGAACCCGTAATTAGCCTAACCTCACACTAAACGACAAAATTGAAATATAATAGTAGGAACTGTCATAAAACCAAGGCTATGGCCTACCTGTCAAGCAGAATTTGAACATTAATCATATCATTGCCTATTAGGATTTCCATCTTCGTTGCATCAAAATAATTATCATATAAAAATAATTTTGCTCACAGGTTGCCATTTAAACAATAAAGCCCAATCCTCTACTAATTACACAACTCAAATTTTAATAAATTAAAATAGAACAACAATATCAGCTTAGAAATAACGATGCAAAGAGCTCTAAGAAAAATTATAGAATAATTAAAATAATAAATAAATAACCTTTACTGCCGAAGGAAGAGTAACAGTAGCGACTCAACAAAAATCCAACTTCGAAGCTCACCTGCAACTGAGAAAAATAAGTTGAACAGGTGTGAGCATTCGACTCAGTAAATGATATTATCTAATATACCTACCTAGTATCATCTAATTATTCTAGTAATGAGATGCTTATGCAACATGTCAACTAAACATATAAATTACATAATTAAACAAGAATGAAAATTAGTCCATAGGAACCACCCTAAAATCCGTGTAGGGAGTCGATCCCATATACTTGACTCTCTTAGTTCAATATTATCTCTTAATCCTATATATTGGGTCCCAACCATCACTGGATTTAACCAGACAGCACCAACCCAACTGGCATTAGCGTCGAGAGATGAGAAAGCCCCCAAGCAATCATACACCAGTCATAGCTCATCAATCACAATCATAAATATATCCATACCTATATCAAGTACTTTATGTGGTCCTAAATTATCGTAATCTCATCCAGCAACCACATGTATAATTATGTAACACAATTAATAATGTAGCAATACACAAATACATATTTCTAATTAATTAATAATATTAATGTATAATTATATATATATATATATATTCATACTATTTAAAAGTGCATGCATAGAAAACAAGAAAATATATTAGAAAGTATCATTCACAGACTAATTAACTGGCTACCTCGAAAATCCTCCTGACTAATAGCAAAGAAGACATCTAAAATATTAGAACGGAATACAAGATTTATTAGAATAATATTTGATTAGTGACTCAAAAATAAAAGAATGACTTTCATGGATTTGTCAAAATTTCGGCAGAACGTCCCATAAAATATGGTTTAACCCCTTGAAACAAAAACCACAACACTTTTAATAAATATCTCATGAATTTACATCTAACACCATCAAACCAATTGACCACTCCTAAGCCTCCAACTCAATAACAAATATTTATAATATTTGTATGTCTCAATTATTTGATCCAAATAAATAATTATCTATTTATAACAGTCCAATAAATATTTCATATTTACTCTAAATAATTATATAATTTTTTGAATAAGCCATATGATATAATACTCCAGCAGACAGAGCAATGAATAGGGAGGAAGTACAGAAGACAGTATGAATATAATGGACTATAGTAACAAATATAATATTAATTTAAGTATGAATAGGCTCAATCGATTATTGAAATATATAGAGAATGGTAGAGTGTAATACTCAATAATTTTTGAGCCTCAATCGGGTCACTTTTGAGACACTATCCTGAAAAATGTCGGTGTTAATTATACTATCAGGGAAATAGCAGTCCGACTAATTTTAGAATTTATGACCCAAACCTGGGGAGATTAAGTTAGTAAATTTTATGTGAAATTATGGTGAAAAGAAAGAGTTGAAAAATATTTTGGAATACTGAAAATAAAAGTAATTGCAAAATCGTAATTTATGGCAACTTTGGTGGTAATTTTGGAAATCTACTGTCTGGGATCCAAAAATGACCCAGAACTATTTTTAAATGATAGAACAACTTAAAACAAGGTATTTCACTTCCTACACTTGAGGTTGAATTTAAACAGAATAGACAGAATAAATAACAAAAAGTTTTATGGTCAAAATGCAAATAAGAAAATTTTTGGGCCAAAGTGCAATTAAACAAAGTTGTGGGACCCACCCATTCTAGAAAGGGAGCTAAGTGGCCGGCCATGGTGGGTCAAGAAAAGATTTTTGATAGAAAATAATTAATTGATTTATCAATTAATTAAAAAGGTGACAAATAAGCAAAATTCTAGAGAATTCTATTTTTTGTCTTCATTTCTTTTTGAGTTGGCTTTTGGTGTATATAAAAAGATGATGGAGATAGCTATTAAAAGTGGTTGGCCAAACCACTAATAAAGTAAGCAACCAAAGAAATATTTTTCTTAACCCTTCCAAATATACCAACAAAAATAGATTGGAAAATTGATGAGAGAAAGAAAAGTGAAGAAAAAAGTTGATGGAGATTATGTGAAGCTATTTGGTGGAACAAAAAGGAGAAGGAATTTAAAGGTTCAAGTTTAAAGTAAATTTCCTAAAAATTAGTTTTTAGTTTAATTTAATATTTCTAAGATTTTATTTGGCAAATAATTGAGATAGTTAAGCTAAAAATATAAAGAATGAGCTAGGGTTTATATAGTTTCTAAAATCGGATTTGAGGCAGTAATTTGTAGCTAATATTATGAAATTTTAATGACTGAATTTAAGGATGAAAAAAACAAAAAAAGTTGTATATAAATATGTTAATTAGATGTATGTAAAAGGAATTTGTAAAATTAGAAGTGAGTAAAGAGTTATGGAGTAAAAACTGTAACTGGCCTGGAATTAGGTTTTCTAAAAAATGCTATAATTTTTGTATTGTACATAATTATAGAGACACAATTAGAAGAAGTGTTCAATATAAAAATGTTCATTTATATCTTTTCTATAATCCTATAAAAAAATTTTTCAATTGGATTTTTTGTTGATGAGATATTAGGTCATGAGTGTAATCTGCCCAGATTGACTAATAAATAGAACATAGGCTAGTGAGTTTTATTGATATAAGGACCTTAAAATCTGAATTATAGAAAGTGGTAAACATTAAAAATATTAATTTATATATTATCTAAATGTCTATAAAATGATTTTATAATTGGATGAACACAAAATTAATTATAGGCATGGAAATAGGGTTTATTTGGGTAGAGATTTTAGGATAGTAGTTTAAATTTGGAAATTCACTAATAATTATAAATATTCTGAAATTTGGATTTATTATAATGTTATATGTCTATTTTTAATAGGAAAAATAATTATAATAATTGGTTAAGTATAGATTAAGTTATTAGCAAAAGAAAAGAATCTGCCAAATCAAAGTTACAAGGCAGAATGCAAGTAACAGAGTTGGTTATGAGGCTAAGTTTAAATTAGCACTATAAATTGTATAGTTATGGGAATAAGGTGAATTTTAGATATGTTAAATCTCAATATATCTAATTTAAGTAGGAATAAAAATTGAAGAAATTGGCTAAGTTTAGAGAGAGATATGACTAATGAAACATAGGCTGCCAGTAAAGGTTCTTTATAGGCAAAACCTAAAACTTAAAAATTTGAGGCATTTTCTTTAATATAAATATAAGTAATGTAATTTTATGTTAAATAATATCTAAATGGAAATTAATTGGATATGTATAGTCAAGAATGAATAAGAGACGTGATAGGTACCATAAGAGATAAGGCAAAGAATCAAGGATAAAGGAAAATGAAAATGTTCAATTCATAAGATAAGGTAAGTAATGTATACGTCATATTCATGCCTTGATATATTGACCCAATGAACATGTTTCCTTCTTGATTAAATTCTACTTTGCTATTGTTGATAATTTTTTGATATTCCTAAAGATTAAAATGATCCATATCTATTTATTATTATTGAAATTTGAAATGCCTATTGGATTTGTTCACATTGAATACCCAAATCATGATATTGTATTTGATTGATTGTGTACCCAAATTGCTTTCAAAAGTACGCAAACCAAATGTTTAACTGTATATCATGATATTTATTATTAATTGCTATCTTTGTATTAAGAAAAGAAACCGATACATGATTAATGAAATATATTGACATTGATTGACAAGTAAACCCATGTGTTTTGATCGAAAACCATTGTACTGTAATGTCCCTAATGAATACTGGATATTGTTATTGATTTCCATTGGCCTATTTACATGAGATTTGACAAAGATGCCTCCCGACCGGGTAGTGGGTACATACCGTCTATAATGTGCATATTGACTATACGTGCTACCCTAGCAGGAAGGGTTAACTGTCCTAACCATAAGACCCGATCAGTCTTATGTATATTGATACATGATTGATACATATGATACGAGTTTCATGGCCTTTTATCTGTCTTATCTACATTATATGAGTATTAATTACCTGTTCATTTATTCCAAACTTATGTCTTATTGCTTACCATTGATAGCCAATCTTTCATCTATTATTGTTTATCATCGATATGATTGTTACTTGTTCCAAACTTCCAAAGACATTTGGTGTGCAAATTAATTAAACTTGACATGTAAAATTGGATATATTGACATCCATTCATTGTAATTATTGATACTTGACTACCATTGTTATCCTTTGTTATCATATGTTTATATCGCCTATTTAATGATGTCTACATGCTCACTAAGTATTTTATACTCATCAAATAGTGGTTTATAATTTTTACAGGGATGAGATAGAGGAAGTTGATTCTAAGTCAATTTTTTTACCGACTTGGGATGTCAAGTACATCGAGGTAGAATTTTATTCTCTAAGGTCATGAGTGTCAATGCTTAAAACTCCATATGTATAATTAAATGATTAAGTATTATAGTAATATATGAACAGTGAAGTAATTGACATTTAAGTGACGTTAAAATATAATGTGATTTTCTATTAAAGTTTAGTAATGAATGACTATAATGTATAATGCTTAATGATAATGATAGTGAATAATGATAGTGAAGTGATAATGACAGTGATACGGAAAAAGTTAAAATGAAATTCACACGTTTTAAAAGAGATTTTAGAAGTGCCATGTATGTATATGTAAACTATGAAGTTGAGGGTATAAGGATGGAAAATTATTAGAGTATAAAAATAATTTTAATGCAGGCTGTGTAATTTTTGAGAGAATCGGTTTTGGGTCGGGAATAAGGTTAAAATTACAAAAGAAACTCCGACAAAATTTATAAAATATTTACATGAAAATAATGAAATTTAAGCATTGATGAATGAGTTAAAATTGATTGAATGATAAATAATTGGATTAGTCATGGATTTTACGGGTTTCCGATGATCTTAGATTTACCCGTGTCCTAAGACCATCGCAGCAAAAAAGTGGGTCGTGACATACACAGACACTTAATTTACTATATAATCACCACTTCTCCAATTAATTTATTTAATCATTAATTTAATTATGTCTATCTCTCAAAAAGAATTTCAATAATTTATTCCACTAATACTTCTCAATATTAATATCCAACTATTACAATGAAATAATTATTTTTCGACTGATTCCCAACCTAAATTTTCAATTATTTTAAATAAAATACCTATTCACTAATTTCTCAAGTAATACTTATACAATAATTAATATCTCAATAATTAATTCTCAAATAAATTCGTTCCGATATTATTATTCAATTAACTTAGTAAAATAATGACCTCAATAAATAGTAATTATTACCACAATTAAAATACACATAAATTGTCCACCCAGCTCCAAGAATTTATTTTAACTTCATTTAATATTTTACTAGTTATTTGAAATTCCAAAATAAAATTATTGATCAATTTAATTTCATTTACTCACTTAAATTTTAATTATCACTTTAATTACATTATTTCAGCATAATTTAATTTTTGGGCATCTAAACTCCACCAATAATTCTCAAATAATATTCATATTTACTCCAATTTATTTATATTAATTTATTTTAATTTTTACTCATAAATTATATATAGTTATCATTTATTCACTGCTTGAAAATTTTAAAATCAGTGTCAAACTTTATATTTTTCTACAATTGCCATCCAAATCATTTTCATAATAATTTTAAATAATCTAAAATAATTTATTTTAATTTATTCACTCAAAATAAATATAGCTATTAAATTTTAACTGTCTAAATTTTTGATTGCAAGTATAAATACTCAATCATTTTCATAAAATTGTCTCCAAATAATTAATAAAAAATTTTAAAAAAATTAATTGAAATTTGTCAGACATCTATGTATGTCACATTTTTTTTATCTCAGCTTCAGTCTCCGATCAGGACAAATGATGTACAATCGAAAAGGTTACAAAAAATGGAATCCAAATAAATCTAGAATGGCTAGAAAATCTCGCTTAAAATCGACCAAATAGATAGAAAAAGTTTTGTTCATTGGCAAGTGTCGACAGGCGTGTGCGCCGCCGTCCTACAACAGTTTTCGGTGAAACTCTGCCAGCAAGTAAGTCGGCTCCTCTCCTATCTCCAGCTCTAGTGTGTGCAGCCCTTCGAGCAGCTGAATGTGGGTTTCTGACAACCGCAACTCTCTCTTTCTGTCTCTCTCTCTCTCTCTCTCTCTTCTTTGGCTCTGCTGTGTCTTCCTTCTCCCCGTCCCACTTCATTTCTTCCCTTTTTTCCTTCTTTACACACATATACACATATCATTTTAATATAATATAATAATATTAGAATTTAAAAATCTAGAGAATATTCTAAAAATATTCTTTTAAAATAATTTAATAATAATTTAATAATTAATTAATTAAGATAATTTACGAAATTAAATAATACAAAATAAAATTAATACATAATTATAAAACTTATAATTAATGATAAATCTATAAAATTAATTTTTGGAAAATACATTTTTCACTATCTTTATATAATTATTTTCTTAAAATATAATAAATTTCATAAATAATTTTATACTCATAATTTTAATTAAAAATTCATAACTAATTATTATTTAATCATTGAAACAAACTTTTAAATCATTTCAAAATATTTTTATATTTTTTATTAAAATATTATTATTTCTCGATAAAATAAAATTTTAAAATTAATTCGAAAATTAAAGTATTACACCCCAATCTTTCTGACCATTGGCCAACCTCTCAATTTAGTTAGAAGTCATAGGTGAATTAACTTAGACATAATATTAAAGGAAGCAATCCATAAGTTAAAAAATAAGGGGTGCTCACGGTTCGTGGATACCCGACCCAAACTGGATCCTCGAACCAAAATTCAAAAGGGAAAAATCTTTGAATAATCGAAATAAAACCGAACCAATTTATCTCGATTAATTATAAATGGTATGTTACTAGAGTGCAATGAAAAATCGAATCAAGAATCGAACCAAACAAATTCGAAATTATAATAATTGAATATCCAAGAATTGAACCGTTAACTATAATATATAGATTATAATATATATTTATATATTATTATATATGTATTAAGTAATAAATATATACATTATAATAAACATAATACATACAAAAAAAAAAAAATAGAAATTATACTCATACATAATACATACACTATATAAATTAAATTATAAATCCTAAAAGTCCCTTGAAAAAAAAAAAGAATTGGTTATCTTTAAAAATTAATGACAACTTAAAAATAATAAAAAGAAGAATGGGAGAAAATTCACACAATAAATTTATAGTAGTTTGGTCAAAATAAACCTACGTCAACTTCTTAAAATCACATTTGAATATTTCACTAATTTTGATCCTTTTTAGAAGTTCAAAATCAAACCACATAGTATTTTAGCTCACACTAAATCTTACAATATATTTTACAAATAGGCTTACAAACAACCCTCAAAAATTACAAGAGATAAGAAAGAAATTACCCAATAACTTTTACCCAACTCTCAGAAATTAATTACACTTCAATAACCTTGAATAATAGCAATTAATTTTCTTTACAATAGAAAACTTAAAGATTAAGTTTAAAAACATTTGAATGCTCAAAGGTATGAATTAATACAATTAGATTGGTTGTTATAATCCTATTAATTTTATACCAACACATATTTATAGTCTTCAGCTTAAAAGAGCCATTTAAGTGCATTAAATGTGCATTTAATGCAAATCAACATACTTGCAATGGTTATTTTTCTGTCAGTTTTAGAAGTGTAGCGGCGACTACACATGGAGTAATGGGTTCTACTAAGTAAGTAGCAGGAGCTACATAACTTGTAGCCGGCTTGACTCTTCCTGGAATGAAGAACTACACGACCGTGACTTTCTATGTAGCGGCGGTGAATTCTCTAAGTACCGGGCGCTACTTCACATGTAGCGAGTGCAACACTTCTTTGAATTTCTCCAAAATGCTTATATGTCTCTAAGCTATCTTAGTAACGGAAGCTACTCCTTTAACCTTTGAGCTTTTGGACCTCTTGGACTTGAAGCTTGTGACTGTGACATGTTTGTAACGGCTACTACTCAACTTCAACGTATGTAGGGGCGGGAGCTTATCTAGGTAACGGGCGCTATATAGTTAAGTAGAGGGGATTACATAATTTGTAGCGAGCGCTACTGAAATTATTCAGCTACAATGTTTGCTGGATCACTTTGTAGCAATTGCTACTATTGCGTAACAAACACTACTTAATAAGTAACGAGGGCTACTTATCCAGTAACGGGGCTACATAAACCTTTTTCTCAGATTTTTTCTTTATCGAACTTAAGTAGCAGGGCTACTTAGAAGTGTAACGGGAATTAAATACTAGCAAACAATAATATGAAAAAATGAACCTTGCATATAATCAAACAAAAAAGATTAGTAATTTAATTAGTTATTTGTCCACATCAAAATGAGTATATGTCACAACCTGATCCCAGATCGAGCCGTGACGATCCTAGGGTGTGGGAGATGCTGAGACAACTGGCACCCGTAGAACCCATCAATCACTACAATGTAATCACAATATAGCAGCGGAAACATATCTTACCCATTATCAATCACATAACAATATATAAACATTCACTCACATAAACACTATTCATTCTGTCACTCTGCCATTCATTCTGTAAATACTATAATCATATGATTAATAATCTCCAATATTCTCATACATACATGTTCATACTATAACTATACCATACAAAACTCATGAAGCAGCTAGGATATGAACATACAAAAAAATACAGTGTTCAATATAATTATGCTGCTATGAGACTGCAGAATCCACAGAGAGTCAAAAGAGCTGGGATATCTACCTCCTACTCTGCACCTGAGAGGGTAAACAGTAAGAGGGTGAGTATATATGATACTCAGTGAATCTACTATGCATCGACCAATAAAATGGATAATGAAACATCAATAAATAATAAGCAGTTGACATAAATGAATCAAACTGCCAGAATGTTTGTAATACATAATCAAGTATAAAATATGATTGTAAGTAAGAAATCACATTCAAGAAGCATATATCACATGGATAAGATGGAAATGACAGATATAGAGCCATAAAACGCATATAAATGTGCCAAGCACAAATTATAATATATATATATATATATATATATATATATATATA
>CANXYC010493912.1:0-28324 GCA_948193065.1 Aleurites moluccanus
TTTAACTGGATAAAATCCAAATTTTAATTTATTTTTAGGATTTGACAGAGATGTGATTTTTACACATCCAATTGAGATGTAATTGTCATATTGTACAAAAGGTCTATTTTCTTTTTGCCCTTTTGGGAAAGCATTTCCTAAAATGATATCTGCGTCAAGATCAGGGAATGCCAGGACTTTATCAATAGTAAACCTTTGTCCACTTACGATAACAGGAACTTATTTTGCAAACTGAGTTACCAAGTTCACTTCTCCTCCTTCCATACGTAGTATCATAGGCTGGGACAATGGTTTCCACCATTCATCAGGGAGTGCATTGGGTCTAGCACTAGTGATTGTTGCACCTGTGTCAACTAACGCATCCAAAGAGTAATCATAATAACCAAAGAATTTAAATGTTAAAAAAATATATGTACTCAAACCTGATTCTTTTGTGTTGAATATCTTTGATGATACCATGGTATCAGGACATACCATCGTCCAAACATCCTCGAAAGGAATGGACAGTTGTTAAGAAATTTTCTGTATTTCTTTTACAACCTCAGGGATTAATGTTAGATGCTTAATCATTCTTGCATTTCCCCTAATTTCTTCATCTTCATATACAGGTAGGCTTATAGTTCTATATCCTATAATGGTTCTACTATCTGAAGATGATTGTGCTTCTTCCTGGACTGGTGTCTTAGGAACTTCCTCTCTAATTACTGAAGAAGTGGAATTACTTCTAGGTAATTGAGGAATATGATATGATCTTCTTGGAGGCTCAGAAATCCTAAGATTTCTCATAGGTTCTTCTAGGTTTAAGATGATGTTTCTACCTTTTTGTGTGATTTGAGAGGAACCTATTGATCATGATGTTTCTGCTGGTTCTTGGAGAACCCAATTCCTAGGCCAAGATAACTCTAAAGGATTAATTTCTTTTCTATGGAATTGCCTATAGTTATCTGAACCCTCATCGAATAACTCTGTGATTCTAGAGATATTCCTCACTCTAGGATTAGTTGTATTAATCAACCTAAAAAGTATCATAGTGTGATATGCTAAATATTTAGCCTGGGAATTCATTCTGTTCATATTCATAGATTTAATCCTAAGTGATAACGAATTACCTAAACACTTATCCTTCATTGACATCATATAGTTAGGATAAGTCTAGAACCAAACCGGTCCATGTGCAAGGTTAGTTTGAACCCCCTGATATTAGCTAGTCTTGAAATAAATTCCATCTTTTGTCTAGTACAGCTACTATCACAGGACTATCTGCTGGCAAATTAAACATCGGTATAAGTCCTATTTGGACAAGACCAATATGGATATATTAATATGTTTCCTTTGATTTGGCTACTAATTCTCTTATTTTCGGTAAATTGATCAAAGGGATGTCCAACGTTTCTAGTTCTATACTAGAAACCTGAGCTGTGGATTCTGATTGGGAGACATTTACTATTGACCTAAAACTGAATTTAGATTTGTTGTAAATAGTATTGATATCTACCTTTGGGAGTTTCCATTCTAGGCAACTCTTTGACAGATCATCGTACTGGAAATATTCTTCCTGCACCAGAGAAGTATCTAAAGGGATCATTTCTTCATCTATGGGTCCTTCTTCCACATTCATCATGAATAGCTGGGCTGTCCACAGATCAAATTCATCTATATCAGTTTCATATTCAGAAACTACTTCATAAACAGAATCTATTTCAGAATCTATGTCAGAATATTTATCTTCTTCTATTGGTTCATAGATAAGATTCTCATCTTCGAAGAAAATTCTTCTAAGATTTTCTTTTCGCTTGTTCTTTTGTGGATATACATTTGCTTTGTGTCCTTTTGAACCACAAATCCAACGACAAGAACAACTGCTAAGAGGTTTCCCTTGCGGGCACTTAGGAGCTCTACCATATTTTTTTTTAAAGGCATCTATCCTGTCTTTATCCCTAAAGTTGGTTTTCCTTCTAATGAACCTAGAAGGTTTATTAAACCTCTTTTTGTTAATTATATCATTTTTCGATATTTTTATTTTTCTATATCCCTTAAATTTTTTCTTCTTGGTATCATAAGAAGAACATTTTTCTTCAGATCTTTTTCCTATTCCTTTTTCGTTTGTTGTAGTACACCCGTACCTACCAGGAACATATTCAATCTGAGAGCAACAACTTTGTTCAGATAAGGAAGACGTTTTGCGTCTTGTCTTACTTGAAGTTCAGTACATGCCTTTCTCAAGCATACCTAATTGCCTGTATCTTACCTCCTAACCCATCAACTACTTTTTCTTCATTTAGGAGAAGTTGATAGGCATTTTTTGCTATCTCTAGCCATGGTTCTGGAAGCTTAGTAAAAAATAATGTTGACATGTAATTTTGAGCATTAAGATCAAGATTATAATAATATTTTTGAAATTCACATGCATAGTTATCAAAATAACACATGTCACATATTTGTAGTTTCATCAATGTCATTAAGGACTGTTCTCTTTCTAATGACTCTGTTGATATTGAGAAACCACAAAACTCTCTTTTCAGGGTATCTACAATGATAGCTAGAACCTCATCTACTAGAACTGCTTTTCTAATTTCATCTCTAATAGAGATTTGTACTACTAGCTGATCCCAAAATTTCTGAGCATTGCCAACCATGGTGGCTTTGCAAAGTTCGTAGGTGGCCTCAGTTGAGTTGCTACCTGCTCTAGTTGTAAACCTGATCATGGTAATCCACTCATCTATTCTTTCAGAAGCATGCTTTTCACAATCTAGATTTAGAAAAGTTGCTGGGGTGATAACGGGCCTTAATGGATTATCCCTAGGCTGAAATTCTAGTTTTGTACTATGGGGATAATTAGGTTTATATTCTGCCCTCTTCGTAGCAAGAAGCTCATTAAAAGTTTTATCATCTAAATGCAAATGACTTTCTTCTACCAGACCTAGAGATTTTCTAAGGTCTTTAACTGCTTTGCTACTTTCTTGATTAGCAACTCTAATGTCAGGGTCAGCAATATAAGGAACTATTTTGTCTTTCCTTAATTGCAAAATTTATTTTTCAGAAAGAGATTTTTTCAAAGCTCTTTCTCGCTCAATTACATCAAGCCTATCATTCATCAATTTTCCCACTTCTTTTGCTAAAGCATTTCTTTGTTCTGGTGAATCGCCTGTATTTCCTTTTGCATGCAACTACTCAAGGAGAATGCTCACTTCATTATGAATATTTTGAAATGAAGTCAATCCTGAAGGATTCGAGCTGACACTTTCTTCTCTGTCTAATTTTTTCATTTTTATCTAGAATTACTGGGTGTATTTTTAATTTTTTCTCGACTTTCTAAAAATGTTATCCAATTGTCTAGACCTGGAGAATTTTTCTAAAGAGCAAGAAAAAAGTCAATTTTTCTGAAATGCAATCTTTTCCAAATTAAATAATCTCTTTTTAGATTATCACTCCAATTTGAAGTTTTAGAGGTTACCAGATGAGTATCTTGATCTAAAATGGCTAATTGATTAAAAACCGGATACTACTCTTCTACAAATTCAATTATATCTGATACACCACAATATTTATGAGCAATTTTATTTTCTAAGGGAGAATTTTTATAAATATAATCAATTCTAATTAATTCGTCCTTATGCTTAATTCTTTCACAAACCCAAGAATATTCCCACTGTATCAAAGGATGCTCTTTTCTTTCTGTAATCGAAAAGTGTTTTATACTGTTATACACTCTTCCAGGGACTAAGGAATTCCCTCCAAAAATTTCATCCATAAACTAGCAAATTTAATAAATTTTGAACTTATATGAATAGTATTTTGAAAATTAAGGAGCAAAATATAATTAAATGTTAGTTTATTTCTGGAAAGAGACTTTTATGTTTTGAAAATTAAAATTCAGGAACTTTATCGTTACAAAATAAAATTAAAAGATCATAAAATATATTAGTCATAAATTGAGGGACTATGAATGAAACTAACTCATGATATTGAGAAAAATGCTATTATCAGGCAACTCAATTAATAGTAGAGATTTTCATAATGAATTTTAGCAAATTACACAATCAAGAGCTTGATATTATACTTTAATTCAAAATTTTAAAATAATAAATTTATATATCATTTTTATTTATATATTTTTTTAATTTCATGTATTTTCATGAGACAGTGAAATTTTAAATAAAAAATATTAAATGATTACATATAATTTCTCATATTTAATCTAATTAATAAATTTATATTTTTTAAAAAACAAATTAAATAGTTGTTTACATTTTTTTTCATTATTTTCATTAACAAAATATTTTTTATTGTTAGTCAAAATAATTTTTATAATAGTTAAATGAATAATTTAACAGTAAAACTATCGATTATAAGAAACAAATGTAAAATTCGAATTCATTAGTAATTTTTAATTTTTAATTTTTCTAATTAATTCAGTATCTGGGTGCACTTACTATTTACTATCTTAACTTTTTATTAGATATAAGGGTGTAATAAACATGTAAATGTCATCAAATCAATGTATAAGGATTAAATATTAAAAAATAACCAAAATGCAGGTACAAACAATGTTCCTTTGCCTTGTTAGCAGGCTGGCAGGAATTTCTTGCAGCCTCCAATGGAGCACAATAAGATGCTGTCATGTTGCAGGCTGCTTAACTTTGAACACAGCTTCCAAAAGCCTTTTTTTTTTTTTTCGTTTTTTCACACTACTCTGGTAACGACAACTTGTTTCTACCATATTTTTTTTATGTTTTATGTTAAAATTTTGGATTAATTATTTTTTTTTTTATAGAATTATCTAATATACTAAAATTTTTTTAATTTTTTAAAAATATATTAACTTCCCCAACGAATGTCTCATTATATTAGAATATTATTTTATCTAATTTTGCCATTAATCTAGTCAACAATGCTGTTAAAAGACAGAAATATCCTTACTGTTTATTTTTAATTAATTACATTCTATTTTACTTAAAAAAATATTTTTAGGATTAAAAAATTTATTTTCATATTTTTTGACAAATTTAAAAATAAAAAATATTTTTTATTTTTTATTTTAAAAAATAATCTAAGAAGAAATTAAATTATTTCTTCTTAAATTTTTTAATACAAATAAAATATTTATTTTCATATTTTTGACAAATTTAAAAATAAAAAGAAAAATATTTTTTTAAAAAATATTTTTTATTTGTTATTTTTTATTTTTAAAAAATAAAATAAAAAATATTTTTTTAAAAAAATTATTTTATTTTAAAGTTGTCAAAAAATATAAAAATATAATTTTTAACCTTAAAAAAAAAAATAAAGCATAAATAAGATGTAATTAATTAAAAATAAAAGATAATGACATTTTTATTTTTTGTTGATAATTTTAGGATTTACTAAAAGCAAAATTGGACGGAAGGATTTAATAGTATATTGTGACATTTATTAGAGAGAGTTAGTATGTTTTTGAATGGTTAAAAGATAGTTAATGTATTAAGTCATTTTACAAAAGGAAATCGTAATTAATCCTAAATTTTTTATATATATTTAAATAATTACTCTTACTATTTATTTATTTTCTCTCTCCCTAGCTCTAAGGATTGGGAGCTAAAATAATTATAAAGAAAAATTTAAATTTTTTAAATTAATATAAAAATATAAAAAATTTTAAAATTTTTAGTATTATTATTATTATATTGTAAAATATTTATTTATATATAAATATAATAATACATTGATAATAAATAAAATTTTAAAATTTAAAGTAATTTATATATATTTTAAGAAAAAATTATAAAATATATATGTAATAGATGAAATTTTAAAAGGATCAAATGTATATATTTTAAAAAATATATAACTTAAAATAAAAATTTTAAAAAATTTGAGAAATAAATATGATATATTTATATATATATAATAATTGAATTTGGAAAGTTTGGAGGCGATGTACCCCAGCTTCCCTGTCGGTCCACTCCTGTTGGGTAGCTTCTTGTCATCTTACTATAAATTCATATTAAACTAAAATACAAATTCATGTCAAACAAAACGTGTGTATATATATATATATATATATATATAAGGGAACAAAATGAATTAGTGGGTTGATGTTCATAGATAAGAGGGAAATGCCACAAAAAAAAAAAAAAAAAAAATAATAAAAAATTGGAAGGATAAATTTGAGAGAGTATTTTTTTCATGTAGGTTAATGAAATTTTTCAATAAACCAAATAAGGGTTAACGAAAATAAGTTTTTTTTTTTTTTTTTTTTTTTTTTTTTTTAATTTGGAGAAAGTAAGGGGAGTAAAGTTTAGGACATGTATTTTACGATATTCATTATATTTTATTAATTTTATAATTAATTTAATATAAATTAAATAAATTTAATAAAAAATATATAATCAATTAAATATAAATTAATTTAAATAGATAAAAAAATATGATCTATTAAATATAAATTAATTAATAAATTAAAAAAAAGTGATAAATTAAAAAAAAGTGATAAATTAAGTATGAAATAAATGAAGTAGAAAAAATATAATTATTTAAATTTTGAATAATTTTAAAAATTATATTTTAATAAAATATATATTATAATTTATTATATGTATAATATTGATAAATTATTAATTTATAATATGAATTAGACAATATAATTATATAATAATTTTTTAAAAAATATTTATTTTATATCGAAATTATTAATTTAACCCATTAACTCAAATCAAAATTATAAAAAATTATTATATAATAAAAATTATTAATTTTTCAAATATTAATTTATAAAGATTTTACAATATATTATAGATAAATATATATAATTAATATATATATATATATATATATATATATATATTTAATTTTGACAGATAATTGACTTTAAATACTGAAATTAAAACATTATTGAATCTAATAAAATATATTATAAATTTAAAAAAATGAAAAAAAAATATTGAGATATATATATATATTTTACCATTGAGATATTTTTGATTTTTTTACCATTAAGGCATAAAAATGAATAAAATAAAAATAAAAATCTTGTATGGTTGTGCTGCCTCTTATCCTATGCGTCCCAGAGAAACAGAAAACCGATTGTCGGGGTGAGTGGTGGGCAATTACAGTTACAGTGTGAAGCATAATGAAGATAGGAGTGTTGGGAATAGTTCACAGAACCCCTCCAACTATCACTGTCTCTCGTCACCATGCCAGGCCCAGTGTTAGGTGCTTTTCTCCTTCAGGTAGCCAATCTTTATCATATTAAATTATAATAATCAAGATAGTTCTATGAGTTATTGGGTTCAGTTTTTGACAGTTTAAATTCTATTGTTTGATTTTTATTAGGAATTAATCTACTGGGTTGTTTTGTTTATTTTAAATAGAATGGTGAATTGGGTTATTTCAGATATAATTGCAGACTAGTTTTTTGAAGAATTAAAATCCAATTGTTGCATTCAACTGATTGAGAATCTGAACCTTTACAATTTCTATTGTCTGCATTATGTTTTCATCTAAATTTGGTGTAAAATGAGTTAAATTGCCTATCAATTCAATTACTTGTTCCACCACTGAAATGGGAAATTTTTAAATAGGAAATTTGATTGATTATGTAGCTCTATGTTTTACAAAATGAAATGCAGGCCATGTATCATTCATTAAGGATGTTGCTGCAACTCAACCTCCTGAGCATCTTCATTACTTGCTCAAAATGCTTCAAACTAGAGGTATTCATTCTCAATTTCTTTCTTTAAAGCTACAGTTATCGGGTTGATGTTTTAACAACTTATTGCTTCAGAACTCTAATGGTATTGACGTTTGATCATATGTAATTGTTAATTATGATGTGAGCTGGATATGCTATTATTGTTCTAATGCAAGTTGTAGAGCTTCATCATTGTAGAATTGTTATTTTTTACGAACTGAATCATATGACTAAGAGTATAACTTTTAATTCATTGCTTAGGATGAACATTTTTATCAATGCTTTTCATTTCTTTCATGTAAATGCTTGATTGATTTCAGCATGCTGTGTTCTCCATATTGATAGGTCTTCTATAATAGCTTGTTACGTTAATTGGTGATGTTATTTTATTCTCGACCACCTATTGATTCATCTAAATTTTGATATGCTGTATGAATTTTTAGATTGCTCATGTGAGGTTCTCATCACTTCAGTTTCCATTATTCTTGCTTCCCTTGCTAGCTGCCTCTAGGTTACTTCACTAAAATGTGGTCATTTTAATAATTCCAAGTTTATACAGCTTGATATACTGTTTCCAAGTATTATTTAGGAAATGTTTGTCTGTTCATTCTCTCTTCAAGTTGATGCCATTGAACCAATTCAACACTCAATATTCTACTATGGGATAACAGGCTCTGCTACTTAGAGGAAGTTTTCTATATTTATAACACTGTTATCATTTTTTTATTGTCCAGCAACATATTCAACCCTGCAACCTGCTTGTAGTTTTTATGCTCAATCATTTATTAATTGCTCCTGTATGTTACTATTTTGGTTACAGGTGAAACGATCATTTCTCCTGGATCCAGGAAAGGGCTAATCCCCCTTGCAATTCCCCTATCAGAAAATCTGTCAGGTCATATAAACATTTCCCTTTATCATATACTCAAAAGTAGGAAGCATGGGCATGTATTTGAGAACTGTCTGTTTATCATTTATGCCTTTGCAAATAGGTTCTGTGACAGCACTGCTGCGGTGGCCAACAGCTCCACCTGGGTAAGCTATATGTATACTTCTAGTAGAGTACTATATGAATTTGAATTCATACCGTTAACCGTTTATGGAAGAGTTTTATTTTTTATTTTTTATATCTGTTTATGGAAGAGTTTTATTTTTTATTCTTTATATCTGTTTATGGAAAAGTTTTATTTATTATTTATTTTTTGTACCCTTTATTTATCTTCATGCAACTATTGGTATTCACACAGAATGGAGATGCCAGTTGTGGAAGTTCGCAAGCATGGGGTGTGGCTTTTAGCCAAGAATGTAATATATTGAACTGAAAGCATTGCATAGATGTGAATACATAGATGGGATATATTATATTTTGTCATGGATTGCATTACATTCTTTGGCATCTTGGCAGTTCCACATTTTTATTTCTGCTTGTCTTTTCCTATATCTATTTACATATTTTTGGGGTGTGGGGATTGGTTGGAAAACTCTTAAAGATGAAACTATTATGTTCTGATTAACTGCATGAAGGCAACTTATATTTTATAGTGGTGGCTATGCAGGTAGATCAATATATCCATAGAATTCTGGTTGAAGAAGATGCCAACAACTTTCATGGAAGTAATGGTGAACTCTATGATGCATCCTCAGAAGCTGGCAAAAAACTATACAGAAGGGGTGATTTTGCTGAATCTCATATTGCAAATCTTGACCTGTATATTTTGAGAAAGGTAGAGAAAAAATTTAGTAAGTGGCTTTAGCAAATGAAGCTTATTCACACAGAGGAAGAGATTATAGTTTTTCTTTCAGGTTGGGCTATTCCCAGATGTTTTAGAGCGTAAAATTATGCACCATTTTGAGCAAGGGGATGATGTAAGTTGTTTCTAATTTTGGTGCTTGATGGGCTAATGTGTATTTTCCACTGATCTTAACAAATTCTTATATATTTGTGATGAAAGGTTTCAGCAATGGTGACAGGGGAGTTTTATACAAAGAAGGATCTATTTCCAGGATTTGGACGGCCTTTTGTATTCTATGCAGAGGTTTTGCGGAAGTTTGTACAAATCTTATCCAATACTTCGACCATCTGTTTGAGCTCTTTTTTCTTAGCAATTTTCTCAAGAGAATGTTATGGATTGCTACTTGCAGAGTTAGACGTATCTCTGAAGCTAAAGATGCTGCAAGGGTAGCCTTGAAATCACCATGGTGGACTTTAGGCTGTGCATACCAGGTATTTGACCTGTCCCGAGTCCATCAGCATTGTTATTTTAAAACGTTATCTTCCACTTCTAATTTGCCACTTTTCTTGTATGGTGTGCCGACAATGATTAATCTTCACAAGGAAGTTGCAAGCCTTGCGCAATGGGAGGATGAGCAAATTGAATATATCAATGAGAAGATAACTGAAGAAGGTAGACAAGAAGATTTGAAGAAGGGAAAGGCACTTGCTCAGGTAGTAATTTGGGAGAATTATTAGAATTATTCTAATTGGATTCAAAAACTTCTCAACTTCATTAGAAACTATTGTTGAAATATTATTGGATGATCAAAATACTTAAACTGATTTGCCATGTAGATTGCACTGGATGAGGCTGCCTTTCTATTGGATTTAGCTTCCATTGAAGGAACTTGGGCTGAAGTCACAGAGCGAATTGCTGAATGTTATAGGGAGGCCGGATTTAATGATATTGCAAGGTTTATATTGTATGAAGATTGATTATTAGGTGAGTCAAGGTTTATATTGTATTAAGATTGATTATTAGGTGAGGATCATCTTCGTGGTTGGGAAGTCTACCACTTGCCTTCATTCTTTGGTTTCTATGTATCTTCATCTGGCTCTTGAAAGGAGAGTAATGTATCGGGAACTTGATCTGTATCTTATGGTTTTCTTGGGTGTCCCATGTCGAGTTCTTGTAAGCTGTATAGTACAGGAAAATTTAACTCTTGATTTCATTTTTCTTTTCCTTTTTTATTTTTAAAAGAGCTGAGGTTAGCATTCATTTAGCTGTTCTGCTCAATAAAACAAATACTTTCTTGAGGCATTGAAAAGTTTATTAATTGGCTTTCGATAGTAGAGGTGGACTGATTAATAGAGTTGATGCATGCATTTTAGTTGCTTATTTTTTTACCGAATAAAAATTGATTCTCCATGACTTTGCTTTGAACATATTTTCTATTGTGGAAGGTTGAGCATATTGAGGTGGTAGGAGAGAAAAGATGGAAGGGTCTAAGAGGGGAGAAGTTATGTAGCCTGCACGGCCTCCTCACTCTCAGGATCTAGGGTTCAAGTTTCCGTATCTACTACTATGGTGGAAGTTTTCATTAACTGAATATTTGTCAATCCTAACTAAAATGAGTTTTGAATAATGAATTTTAAAATAAGTTACTCATGATAACTTGAAAAAAAAAAATCACGTTTGAGCACATTAAAGTGTAACTTGATAGTAAGTATATATTTTTGAATAACAAATTCAGAATTGATTTTCTATTTTTTAATATTTAAAAAAAAATCATGTTTGAAAATAAAATTCTGTAAAAAATAAATTTGACATTAATGGCCAAACACCCAATTAATTTAAAATCAGTTTGAAATGTGATTTTTTAAACTCTCCTAAACACTTTCTAAAATGTGAGGCTTATCTTATTTTGTAGCTCACAATACTCTCGACTCATTTGGCCCCTCATTAAAAAAAAAAAAAAGGTTAAATATAGCACAAAATTGATTTTCCATGACTGCGCAAGCTTCATATTTCAAGGTGCATACACAGCCACCTCGTACAGATGCAGTGTGGCCTCCAAATTAATTTGTGTTAGCATAGAAATTGTGAAATCAACTAAATGATCTTTAACCTTTTGAAGAGGAGCTTCTATATTACAACAGAATATTGGCATGAGCTGCATTACTTTCCCTATGTGACTCTTGGTGTAGATAGTCTCTTGGTATTCCTTCATTAATTTAGTGTCTTTTAGTATTCTTTAATTAATGTTGTAAGTCTATTTAGCTTCCAAAAAGGTTCTACATATATCATTGTATCCCAATCATTTAAAGTAAGTGAGAAGAAATAATAACAATATCTTTCAAGTTTAATGTGGTATCAGAATAATATGAACCTCAGACCTGATTTACCATGCCTCAATCTATGACAGATGAGACCCAGCTATTCAGTAAGAGTTCATCGGCTATGATAATTTTAGAAGAACTGATGTCAACGATGAAGGAGCTTCTATAATCTCCATTAAGCTTGATGGAAAGAATTATGGCCTTTTGTCCCAAGTTGTTGAGATGTTTGTCTTGGGCAAAGACAAGTTGGGATATTTGACCTGAGAATGTTCTCCACCCTTTACAACTAACCCAAGATTCCAGAAGTGGAAGACCGAAGACTTGATAGTGAAAGGATGGCTAATCAATTCAATGGATCCAGTGTTGATTGACAATTTTATTAGATTTCCTACTGCGAAGGATGTCTGGGATGCCATTGCTACTACCTTCTTTGATAGCTCAGACACCTCTCAAGTGTATGACTTGAAGCGCTAAGTTTCATGACTTAAACAAGCTGGGGGTCTACTTGAAAAATATAACAACGACCTCTAGGGACTTTGGCGTGAAATTGACTTTTGGCGCCCTAATCTAATGGCATGCCCTGCTGATATTGCACGTTACAATAGTGTTGTCCAAGAGGATTAGGTGTATACGTTCCCTGATGGTCTTGATGATCATCTTGATAAAGTTTGGGCTGATGTTTTGCAGTTGCAATCTTTTCCTATAGTTGAAGAAGCGTACACAAGGTTGTTTAGAGAAGATGTTCGCTAATCTGTAATTCTCACTCATGATAATGACCTCCTTATAGGTGCGACGATGTTGTCTCGAGCAGTAAGAACATTAACATTCTCCAATTGACGAGTACTGCGATTGGACATGCACTTGCTAGTGTAAAATAAAAAACTATGGCAACGGGTGGGTATTCTCATTGTGGTAATACAAAGCATACAGTGGATTCAAGTTTCCAAATATGTGGTTATCTTGATTGGTGGGATGATTTTCAAGTAAAAAAGAAGAAATCTACAACTGGAAAAGGGCAAAGCACTGGTCAAGCCTCCATGGTGACTAACAAATCTACTTTGTCCTTAGTTTCGACACTAACTCCTCCAACCGATGCAAATATCCCTCCAGAAGGTACCTTTGCTTCTATTTTTGCTACTATAGCTCAAGATATAACAATTGGATGGATTATTGACTCAGGTGCTACCGACCACATGACATTTGAACTGGGTGACCTCTAAAATCACGTGGCACCATGAAAGACCAGTGTATACAATGCTAATGGCGATTATCATCCAGTGACTAAGGCGGGGAGCGTGGCTCTCATGTCCTCTCTTTCCTTATCTCATGCATTGTTTGTGCCATCCCTATCTAACCGTTTATTATATATTGGACAAATTATTGATGAACTGAACTGTATTGTTCTTATGTACCAAAATTTTTGCTTGTTTCAGGATATTCTCACGAAGGAGATTATTGGGCATAGTACTAAGAGAGAGGGGTTGTACTTTGTTGATGATATCAGTTATAGTCGCATATGTCATATTTCTGCTTAGTTTACAAATAAGAAAAAGGAAATTTGATTGTGATATTATTATTTGGGGCATCCCTTATTTGGATATTTGAAGTATTTGTTTCTGCAATATTTCAGAATTTGTCATATGACTCCTTTCAATGTGAAACTTGTATTATGGCCAAAAGCCATCGTGGTCCTTTTTCGTTGAATTTCAATAGAAATGTGATTACTTTTTCATTAATTCATTATGAGGTATGGGTGCATCTTCAGTCACTACTATGTCTGGTATAAGATGGTTTATTACATTTGTTGATGATTGTACGTACATGAAATACAAAGATGAAGCTTCTGCAATATTTTGTCAATTTCATGCCATGATTTCTACCCAATTTAATGTTCGGGTTCGGATACTCCTCACAGATAATAGTGGTGAATATGTTAATATGCACCTAACCTCTTATTTTTTGGATCATAAACTCATTCATGAGACTTCCTACTCTCAAACCCCTTAGCAGAATGGTCGCTGATCGAACAAATCGTCACATTCTTGAGATAGAGAGAGCTCTTCTAGGTGGCAGCAATGTTCCCAAAAGGTTATGGGACACAACAGTGGTTCATGTTGTACACTTGATGAACTAGATGCCATCCTAGATACTAAAGTTTCAAACTCCATTACAAGTTCTTTCACAGTTTATGCCCCTTCCTTTGACATTGACTCTTCCCCCCAAGGTGTTTGGGTGTGTTGCTCTCATCCATCTACATAAGAACCAGCAAACCAAGCTTGACCCCTGTGCAATGTTATGTGTTTTTCTTTGCTATGGTACTCACTAGAAAGGCTATAGATGCTATAATCCAACAACTAAGAAGACATATGTTACTATGGATGTAACTTTCATAGAATCATAATATTTTTTTTCCAACCTCCCATTATTCCTTTCAGAGGGAGAAATATGATGAAAGGGCAAATTGGTGGATTGTTAGTAGCTGTAATGGTACGAGCTCAAGTTGTAACCGTGCGAATGACAGTTGTATTGATAACATAGATCAATTTACTTCATCACCAGTTCAACTTGAGGCTACGCCATTAGTTTAGCTAGCTGCAGAGGGTGGGGGTTGGGGAAGGAAAATGAGTCAGTTTTAGCTGATGTTTATATGGGTTAGCAAGTTGCACCTCCACCTGATGCACAAGGTTAGCCCTTTTCTTCGATTAGCAACTTGCTTTTGAGAATGAACTTGAGGTAAGAACTTTTTCTTCTCTCGAGGTTTCTGATGATTCTGTTATAGATACTAGATACAAATTGCCTGATAGATGTAATCGTGGCAAACCACCAAGTCGTTATTCACTAGATGTTGAAGAGCAAAGGTCGAGATACCCCATTGCTGATTATATGACAATAAGTAGATTATCAGCTCCTTTGAAGGCTTTTATGTCGCAGGTTTCAATTATGCAAATTCCCAGAAGTGTGGAAGAGGCCACGAAAGATCCCAAGTGGGTCCAAGCTTTAGAGGAAGAAATGAAGGCATTAGAAAAAAATCAAACCTAGGAGCGTGTGGATATGCTAGAAGGAAAAAAGGTCATGGATTGTAGATAGGTGTTCACCATAAAACACAAAGCAGATGATACTATTGAGAGGTACAAGGCAATGTTGGTTTCAAAAGGGTACACCCAGACTTATAGGGTGGACTACCAAGAGACATTCTCCCCTGTTACAAAGTTGAACACGGTTCATGTCTTATTATCTCTTGCTGCAAATCTGGATTGGTCATTACATCAGTTTGATGTGAAAAATGCATTCCTTCATAGGAACTTGGAGGAAGAGATTTATATAGGGGTGTCTCTAGGGTATAAATGTATGGAAAGGTCGAATACTGTCTGCAAATTGGAGAGATCCTTGTCTGGACTAAAACAATCTCCAAGGGCATGGTTTGGTCGATTTAGCACAGCCATGAGATGGTATGATTTTTTTTAAAGCAATTCAGACCATACTTTATTTTTGAAGCAACAAGGAGGTAAGTTGACTGTCTTAATCATATATGTTGATGATATGATCATCACCAGAGATGACAATGAAGAGATTTCAAGGCTTTTAAAAAAATTAGCAGAGGAATTTGAGATGAAGAACCTGTGAGGTCTGAAATACTTCTTAGGCATTGAGGTGGTTCTTTCTAAGGGAGGTATTTTCTTATCCCAAAGGAAATATGTGTTTGACTTGTTGGCAGAAGTGGGGATGTTGGATTGCAAACCTGCTAATACTCCTATGGTACAAAATCATAAGCTTGGAGAATATCCTGATCAAGTACCAACTAACAAGGAGAGGTATCAAAGGTTAGTTGAAAGATTAATTTACTTGTCTCACGCACGTCCTAATATTGCTTATGTTGTAAGTATGGTGAGTTAGTTTATGCATGTTCCAAGTGAAGATCATATAAATGTTGTTTATTGAATCTTGCGATATTTGAAGTCTGCTCCTAGTAAAGGTCTAATATTTGAAAAAAATGGTCACTTGGAAGTACAAATGTATACAAATTTTGATTGGGCAGGAAGTCAAACTGATAGAAAATCAATTTTTGGCTATCTTACCTTTGTAGGGGGCAACTTGGTTACTTGGAGGAGTAAGAAGAAGAAGATTGTGGCTTTATCTAGTGCGGAAGCAAAATTCAGAGGAATGGAAAAATGACTTTGATGGAGTTCAACCCTTTGATAGTTGTTTTTATTCCTTGAATCTGCCCTAGATTCAGCCAATTTGAACCAATGGAGCCAATTTGTGGAAAACCCGCAATTTGCCAACTTAGGGTTTGTAACTTCTAACTTCTAATTGGACAGGTAAATAGAATTCGATTGCTATGAAACTTGAAAGGCCTTTTAATGGAACTATTTGGAGTTTATTGAAGTAGGTTTCATGAATTATAGGGTTGATTTGAGAGGGAAGAAATTTGGGGCAGTAGCCTAGGTTGCATAGAACTTACTCTAGGCTTAGTTTTTGATTTTGGGTGCAAATGAGCTCCAAATAATTTAAAATTTGATGGAGATGATTTATAAGATATTTGAAATGTTTAGGAATGGTTTTTATAAATTTAGGAGGTGTTCTTAGAAAGATAATTTTTGGGGCAATAGCTTTGGTTAAGAAATTGGGTTTTTGGGTTGTATTTTGGGTTTTTGTGATTTAGAGTTTAAATGATCTTCAATGGTGATGAAATTCAAATGGAAGTGGTTATAAGCTATTTGCTGAGAATTGATGGTATTTGGATGAGATTCGGTAGAGTTCTTGAGGAGAGAGAAAATTAGGGTTTATGGTGTTCTTGAGAATGGCTATGGTTTTAGAGAAGAAGAAGAAAGAAGAGCTACACTAAATGAAAATCTGTATTTTAATTCAAGGAAAGACTAAAACATAAAGTGCAATCAAAATGATGTTCTTGAAGCAACAAGCTACGGATTTGGAGAAGAAAGAAGAAGAAGAAAAGGTTTTGGTCTAAATAAATCTGAATTTTAAATCAAGGAAAGACATAAAAGGAAACAAACATTAAAATTGAAAAGCACGTAAGAAAACTAATTACATCAAAAAGGAAATTTTGGTAATTAAAAGAAACAAGAATATTAAATGCATTCAAAATAAAGAAAAGAAACATTCAAAATAAAGAAAAGAAAATGTGTAAGAAATATGATTTTCTTGTCATAATATGCTTTTGCCCTAATAGGAAAAATCTATATTTATAGTTTTCATTACATTTAATTATAAAAGTTTTATCCAATAGAAAGACTAATTAAAGTAACTAAACAATTTTAGTAATAATAAAGTGTACTTTAGGCATGCTTAGCCAGATTAGGTAATAAGATAAATTACTATTTAATTCATTGGTCCCCCCTTTTCACTTCAAGCAAATTGATTTTTTCTTCAAAATTATCCCCCACGTGACAAAGGAAAAGGCTTGAAAGGGAATAGAGAGTGGGCTTTGGGCCTAACCAAGCTAAGGAAGTGGGCTTTGGGCCGAACCAAGCTTTGAGGGAGGTTCTATTGGGCTAACTTCTTCTTGCATCAATAAACTAAGCCTAAAAGCATGGTAGTTAGGCTCCAAGATCATATGGGCAGAATCAATTGGGAATAGGTTTAAGAATTTACCTTGGGCCAAGCCAAGTGTAGAGGAACTTGGGTTTAGATTTGGGATTGGGAATACATAATTTCCCATTTGTTGAAAAGGATTTGCCCTCAAATCTCATTAGTAAATATCTCCCAAAGGTGGTGAAAAGTCCTTAAAATTGAATGTTATTGAAGTTCCTTCATAATCACTTGGTAATTTCATCTTGTAATCATCATCATTAGTCCTTGAAATCAAGTTACCCCTATTCTTAGTTCTTTTACCCTTGCTCTCTGTTTCTTCAACCACTAGTAGCATCAAAACCTCCTTGTTTTTGGCCAATGCATTCTCAACTCTAGCTTGGTCACAAAACAATGCTTCTTTGACCTCTTGACTTGTTAGCAACTTCTTTGTAAATTTGGAATGGGCTTAATAGAGTCAAAGTAATCACTTTCTCATTTATCTTGAAAGTATAGGTATTCTTTATTCCATCATGATTAACACATTTATCAAATTGCCAAGGCCTCCCTAACAACAAATGGCATGCATCTATGGGAATGATATCACGCTTCACCTCATCTTTATATGACTTCCCAATAGAAAAATTAATCAACGCTTGCCTACTAACTTGCAATTCCATACCTTGATTCACCCATTGAAATTTGTAAGGTAAGAGATGGGGCAAAGTAGGTAACCCAAGCTTCTCTACTAGTGTATTGGAAGCAACATTTGTCACACTTCCACCATCAATAATAACAGAATAAATCTTACCTCTAATAGTGCACTGGGTATGGAAAATATTTTCTCGTTGCTCATCTTGTTGGCCAAAAGTGGAGTATAGTGATCTCCTTAATACCAACAATTCCCCTTCATCCAGTTCAGCTATAATAACCTCACATTCTTCATTATGTAATTTAGGTTCATCTTGGGTTTGGTACAGGTTCCCACTTCTTCAAGTTCTTGAATAGTTATCACTCTTCTATTGGGGCAATTGGCTTGAAAGTGATAAATTCCATGACACTTGAAACACTTTCTTTGAGAGTTGGAAACCTTAGGAGTGTTAGGGTAGTTGGGCCGAAATAGGGTAGCCCTTTTAGGTTCAATAACCTTGATTTTCTCATTGTATTTGAAACTAGAAGAATTACTATTGATCACATAAGAATCAGTTTGGTTTAAAGGATCCCATTATTACATTGGTTTTGTAGTATGCATATAAGGTCTATAAGTGGAAGTCTTGATGGATGTCCTTTGTTTTTCAACCTTAATTGCCAATTTGAACAAGTCTTGTAAGGTGTCATTGATTACAATTCTACCATATGAGCAACCTTCCTATGTAATCCTCTAAAGAACCGAGCCATGGTGTGTTCTTTAGGTTCACTTTCATCACACCTAATCATAAGCATCTCAAACTTCCTAATGTACTCTTGTGCACTTAACTTGTCTTGCTTCAAGGAATGAAGTTCTTGATATAAGTCTTGCTTGCATTCTTTAGGGTCAAACCTCTTTATAAGTACCTTCTTTAACTTGGCCCAAGTACAAACCTTTTCCTTCCCCAAATTATCTTTTTGCTTCTTTACATTTTCCCATTAAAGTGAAGCATAATCCTTGAACTTCAAAATGGCCAACCTGTATCTTTTCTCTTCCTCATTCACCCTGTATTCAAACATCCTCTATATAGCATGCAACCAATCAAGGAACTCATTGGGATTCAAACACCCATCAAATTTGGGCATCTCTATTTTTAATCCCCTATCATCATCATCTTTATGGTTCACAATTCTATTCCCTCCCTCATCATCATCATCATCATCATGGAATAATTGTGGATCAACATTAAAGTCATTGTGCATGGGTTGCTTTCGTCTAGATAAAGGTAGAGGAGGGTTTTGGTGCAATTAGGGTCTCGGGTAATTAGGGGTTGTATAGGGTTTGGGAATTGAGTTCTATGTATTTGGGGTAAGTGTATGGGTTATAGTGTAGATGGTGGTAGTGGGGATAGGTAGTAGGTTGGTGGAGCATTGGTTCTACCTATGTTGGGTGAGTATGGTGGTGGTGGTGGTGGTGGGTGAGTAGTCATAGTATGGTGGTGGTGGTGGTGGTGGATAGCTTGGAGAGGCTATATGTGTGGGAGTTGTAGTGTATATAGGTGGGGCATAGGTGTGTTGGATAGGTGTTTGTGTAGAGTAAGTAGGGTGTGGCATTGAGTGAGTTAATTTCATGGATTCCAAATTTTGTTTCAACATGCCAACCACCTCTCTCATTTGTTCCTTAAGGTCTTATATGTCCCTTTTCACATTTAGATTGGCTACCTATAATGGAGCCATGGGTTCGAAATGGGAAGAAAAACTATATCCCACATTGGACATCTTGTAATCAATAGTCTCAAACAACAAGTCCTCAATAAATATAAAATTACAACCACACAACTTTAAATTCAACAATCACAATAATCTTAAGCAATTCAAAAGGATCTCAAAACTCAACAAAATTTCAGTAGCTAATATCTCAATGCAACCACTAATCACCAACTTCAACAAAAACCCAAGCAAGTGAAGATTTAAAAGAAGGACTCTTTACCCAAAATTGCTCTAACCAAGAGCTCTGATACCAAATGATGGAGTCTAGTTGTTTGATGTCTTCCTTCCTTGAATTAACCTTAGATTCAACCAATTTGATCCAATAGAGCCAATTTGTGGAAAAACCCTAATTTGCCAACTTAGGGTTTGTAA
Source organism: Aleurites moluccanus (assembly GCA_948193065.1). NCBI lineage: Eukaryota > Viridiplantae > Streptophyta > Magnoliopsida > Malpighiales > Euphorbiaceae > Aleurites > Aleurites moluccanus. The sequence goes on from CANXYC010493912.1 coordinate 20,022, forward strand.
CTTCTAACTTCCAATTGGATGGGTAAATGGAATTTGATTTCTATGAAACTTGAAAGGCCTTCTAATGGAACTATTTGGAGTTTATTGAAGTAGGTTTCATGAATTATGGGGTTGATTTGAGAGGGAACAAAATTTGGGACAGTAGCCTAGGTTGCATGAAACTTACTCTAAGCTTAGTTTTTATTTTAGGTGCAAATGAGTTCCAAATGATTTTAAACTTGATGGGGATGATTTATAAGATATTTGAAAAGTTTAAGAAGGGTTTTTATGAATTTAGGTGTTCTTAAAAAGGAGTGTTTTTAGGGCAGTAGCTTTAGTCAAGAAATGGGGGTTTTGGATTATATTTTGGGTTTTTGTGATTTAGGGTTTAAATGATCTTCAATGGTGATTAAATTTAAATGGAAGTGGTTATAAGCTATTTGGTGAGGATTGATGATGTTTTGATGAGATTTGGTAGAGTTCTTGAGGAGAGAGAAAATTAGGGTTTATGGTGTTCTTGAGAATGGCTATGGTTTTGGAGAAGAAAGAAGGGTTGCACTAAATGAAAATATATATTTTAATTCAAGGAAAGATTAAAATGTAAAGTAAAATTAAAATGATGTTCTTGGTGTGTTTGGTGTTCTTGAAGCAACAAGCTACGAATTTGCAGAAGAAAGAAGAAAAATAAAAGGTTTTGGTCTAAAGAAATTTAAATTTTAAATCAAAGGAAATACGTGAAAGGAAAGAAACATTCAAATTGAAAAGTATGTAAAAAAACTAATTGTATCAAAGAGGAAATTTCGGTAATTGAAAGAAATAAGACCATTAAATCCATTCAAAGTAAAGAAAAGGAAATGTATGAGAAATGCATTTCTTATCATAACATGTTTTTTTCCTAATAGGAAAAATCTATATTTAGAGTTCATTACATTTAATTACAAAGGTTTCATCTAATAGAAAGGCTAATTAAAGTAACTAAATAATTTTAGTAATAATAAAGTGTACTTTAGGCATGCTAAGCTAGATTAGGTAATATGATAAAACTACTATTTAATTCATTGGTCCCCCCTTTCCACTTCAAGCATACTGATTTGTTCTTCAAAATTGTCCCCCACGTAATAAAGGAAAAGGCTTGATAGGGAATGAAGAGTGGGCTTTGGGCCAAACCAAGCTAAGGAAGTGGGTTTCGGGCCGAACCAGGCTTTGAGGGAGGTTATATTGGGCTAGCTTCTTCTTGCATTAATAAATTAAGCCCACAAGCATGGTAGTTGGGTTACAAGATCATATAGGACGATTCAATAGTGAATGAGTTTGAGAATTTATCTAGGTCAAGACAAGTGTAGAGGAATATGAGCTTGGTCTTTGGCTTGGGAATACATCAAACTCTATGAGCTGCTATGGTCGAAAAAGCTAATGATTGAGCTTGGGTTTGAACCGAAATCTTGAATGAGATTGTTTTGTGATAACAAGGCAGCCATAAATATCTCTCATAATCCAGTTTAACATGATCCAATAAAACATATTAAGGTTGATAGGCATTTTATTAAAGAATCTTGGAAGGCAAGGTTATTCAGTTGCCGTTTATCAAATTAGAAGATTAGTTGGCAGACATATTGACTAAGTCCGTATCAAGTAAAACATTTCACAGCTCACTTGACAATGAGCTGTGTTTACTTTGACTCTTGGTATAGATAGTCTCTTGGTATTCTTTCATTAATTTAGTGTCTTTTAGTATTCTTTAATTAATGTGATAAGTCTATTTAACTTCCAAAAAGGTTCTATGTATATCCTTGTATCCTAATCATGTAAAGTAAATGAGAAGAAATAAGAATACCTTTCAAGTTTAACACATAATTATTCTCTAAACATTTGGTTGATTAAGTTTCAACTTCAAAGGAAAAGCTTTCCAAGAGCCTTTAGAATAAACTGATCAATCTTTGATACTAAAAACCTTAGTTAGCTGTTATTATCACTTGGATAAAGTGAAACATTACAACACCTAAGTGAAAATGAAACCAGAAATATACGCAATCAATAACTAAAGCAACATACACATCTCTCATCTCATTTTCTAAATTATGGGGGTTATTGTAAGCTCTCTAATACCCCAAAACCTAGATATATACACACACTTCATCAGTACTTGAAAGCCATTACACATCTCTTTCCTTAAAAGCCGTTATACATCTCTTTCCTTTCTTCTCTCTTTCCAAAAACATTGGAAAAAGAAAAATGGGAAATATTATGCACCAAACTATCATGCTCCCAACTCATTAAGGTTTTGGAAAACCAAATACCAACAAAAAATCTAAAAATCAGATGATGAGAATAGCTGGCTTTCATAGTTTCTGTAGGTGTAGCAACAATAAGAGTTCCTATTCTCAACTTGGCTTTTGTACCTTCCCTAAGGATTGAAACTTTTTGCTGCTTCCTTTCTTCCTTCTCATTAGTAGCCTCCGTAGTAGACCGACTCCTTGTTTTCTACCAAGTACAATAGCAAGACTTCCAACTGCAGCATTACCAGCCTTTTGCTTTGGATCAGATTTTGCTTCTGGAATATGCACTGCAATATTAGTATTCAAAGCATTACCATTATTAGAACGGTGTTTTGCATCTTTGGTTGGAGACCTCAGAATGATTGCCTTAGTGGTATCTTCAGCAATCATTTGATCAAGTAAGTTGTGGAACCAGTGGTATTGAATACCTTGTCAAACGATGCTGCTTCCCTTGGTGTAGCTAGTGTCTTGAGTTGTTTTCCAAGATTAAATATAGTCTATTGACATTCTGCCAGCTTTAAAGAGGTTGTTGTTATCTCCGAACCATGTTAAAATGTAATGATATATGTAGAATAAAATCTTTGAATATAAATTTATTTTCCTGTAATGAACAGTATAAGATGTGATGACTTACATTTTGCGATTGTGTTCCATCTTCATTTATGATGTAGTTCAGAGTCTCCTTCTTTGCAACACTGTTAAAGATTCAAGAAATACCATAATTCTCATTTTAATCAAGAAGGTTTCTCATAGTTTGTATACCTAGGAGATAAGAACACAATTTTTACCTTTCTAATTGGAGTTGAAGCTCAAGACAAGTAACTTCTAATTCTTCACAACAATTACTCTTTTCTTCCAATTCAACTTCCAAGGATGAGAACTTTTGCAAGACCTTCTTCAATTTAGCTTTTGCAACTATAAGTTGAGTATCAAGATCTTCATTCATAGACTTTTGGTTTTCCATTTGATCCTCAACCATTCCTTTGTATTCTTCTGTAGCTTCCAACTGCACTTGTAAGTTTTCGATGCTTTTTTTATATTTCCAAAGTTGTATCATCAAATTATCAACCTTATCAGTTGCAGATTGAACCTTTGCCTCCAAATCTTTCTTTGCAGATTCCACCTTTTTTATCTCATATTTCAATCTATTTCTCTTCCTATAGATTACACTGTACAAACTTGATTTGAAATGAAATGTTTTGGTCAGGTGAAGAACCAACCAAGGGCAAACTTGATGGTTTCTCTTCTATAGCATTTCCAGCTTCTTTGTCATAATACAATTCATTCTGACTGAAATGCTTTTTGATCCTATCTCTTGTGCTTGAAGCGTCCTTTGGGGAAACACAATTGTTCACAATCCAGTCTAAAGTAAACAATAATTCCTCAACAAAACTTTCGAGACCGGCTTTTCCATTCAACAGAGCATTACAAGTATGAACAAACCGCTGCAGAATAGCACTTATTTCAGGACCTCTCCATTGAAAAACATGAACGAAGTAGTCTGCAGATGCTGGTGAGACTGATGAACTTTCTTCCCTTTTTGACTCACTGTCTAGTTGATCATTGCAGACTAGAAGTGTTGGATTAATTTTTTCAATCAGCTGAATAATCTTGCAGATTGACTTACCTAGGTTCAATTGGTTATGTTCTTTTCTTCTTTCTTTCGGTGAGGTGTCAACACTCGAACCTTCATTCAACGATTCAGCGATGGCAGATATGTTTGGAGACTTCCAAGTGACACCACTTCTAATGTCTGATTCCACTGAAGGCTTTGGCATTGCTGTTCTATTAGCTTCAAGGACACTTGGATAATTTATATAACCAAGAGCAATTTTAATGTCCTCGAGAAGTTTGGTTAGACTTCGTTTTGAAATGCGCTGTTGTTTGAAGATTGTACACAAAACCTCTTGAAGACAATCAAATGATTGTATATCCTATTTGTCATTACAGCTTGAATGACCTTACACTTCCAGAACTACTTCTTTACCAGCTGAGAGAGGATAATTACCACCTCCAGAAGGTGTTTGTGCAACAGATACTATAGCTAATTTTTCCATCTCTACAAAATCATGCATCAAACTAACGTCTGCAACTTCAATGGCTTTGCGTTCTACTGGATTCTTGAGTTTTGCATCTCTGAAATGTCAAGTCCATATAGAGCCTTAGCCCCTGATCCCGAAGAGCTAACAACGTCATCACTGCCAATGTCTAAACCTGCAAGTGGATAGAGTTCACTTGATACTGGACTACACTTTGCCAAGTCCATATATCTTTGAGCTCCAGAATGCTTTATAAGCTGAGCCTCCACCTGTGATAACCTTGAAGCAGTTCTTGAGTACATGATCCTTGAAGATCGAAGTTCAGCATTCTTCTTGTTTAGTATTTCTTTGAGAGTTTGATTTTCTTCTTCCATACTTTGTAATTGCTCAATCAAGAAATTAATGTTCTTAACAGGAATTTTAGGAGATTTTTCCAAGGTGGTGTCTCTGAGAACTAAATCTCTTGTCGAATTTGGCTTTCGTCTTAAACCTTTTGGTTCCCTTCCCATAATCTCAACTTCATTCCTCATTTTCGCCAAAGCAACAAGGCCTGGAAGTTTTTTACGCATTAGCACACAGAGTCTTTGGCATTCTGCTTCTAATTTAGAGATTTTCCTAACACTTTCCAGTTGTTGCCTATGTGATGCATCAGCAGAACGACAAATATATTCCAATTCTTCATTTCGAACCTCAAGCTCCTTCTCAAGCATATGAAACTCATACTTAAGGAAAGCATTCTCTTTCTCTGTAGAGTCTAATCTACCCATGACTGCATTGAATTCTGCAGCTGTTTGAGACTCACGTGTATGCAATTCATCAATCAATTTCTCTTTAAGTACAAGAGCTTTAGTCAAATTTGCATTCTCAGTAGCTAAACTTGCAACCTTTTTACTCGTCTCCATCAACTTTTCTTCTAATTGTTTCAGTGCCTTCTCAGAGTCACTTGTCACCTTCATTACAACATCATGTATCTTTTTCTCCTGTTCTTCTTTCAAAGAGCTAAGCTGTTGCATACATGACTTTAATGCGCCATCCAAATGAGTTAATTTCTCATTTGCAGCTACTTCTTGCTTTAAAGCATTATCAAGCTCTTTTCTCAGGCTAACAACTTCAAGTTCTGCCTTTTCCTAGCCTACAAAAGAATTAACAAAAATTATTTAGCAACAACAAAGAAGATTATGCATCATTCAAAAGGAAATAACATAAAATTTTAATAAATCAAATAAAATTTTAATAAATCACCTGCTGCAATTTCTTCTTGTGCCAACTTTTCTGCTTTTATTATAAGATCATCTTTGGCATGAGAATAAAGAAGCACTGAAGCTAATTTCTCATTTAAATTTCTTACAACTCTGATTGGTCCTACTATTTCATTTGCCATTGAAAGTGTTTGTATCTGAAAAGATTAAACAACAGCAACAGATCAACAGGCAATAATCTTCTCTATCCATTAATTAAATTAATCTCACCTATTAGTAAGTACTGCATGAAAAATATAGAAACAAGATTGTAGCAGATTTTGATGAAATTTATGTGAAGGAATATATATTTAAAAAAAAAAATAGATTTGGGATTGAAATAGAGGAAAGTTTTTGTTTTGCTACCTCTTCATCAATCCCTTTGACAGAAATTCCAAATCCATTAGTTGAAATGATTGTCTTTTCTGAAGATTTTTTCCTCCAAAGCCTTGACTTGTCCATTGTTCCTTTCACTTTATACTCATAAACAACAATAACAATTCTTAGAAATTGCAAAACCACAGTGAAAATAAAAAGTCTAGTAGTTGAAGTGTTGAAGATAAATTTCCTTGATAAACACATGCGTGGTTAAGCTGCCAAATTTATGTTAAAAATTCTTCAAGTGTGGCAAAAAAAAAAAAAAAATGAACTAGTCTCTGGAAAATTATGCTTGAAATAAAACCACTGTTTCACACAAAAATAAAATATACAATTGATTATATAATGACAGATTGCTAATGGGTAGTCATATGCAATTAAGCCCTATTACTAGTATATGACACATGTTGGTGGGCACAGATTTCAAGATAACAATCAACATTTAAAAATTAAATCTGGAGATGCCAAATTGCGGATTGCAAATCTTAGAAAGTAACTGCTTGCAATTACTAATAAGATTCGTTGGGGAAAAAAAAAAATTGAAATTGAAATTGAGAATTTCAATTTTAATTCTAATTCTCTAAAATTATAATTCTGATAAAATTGTAATTCTAATGTTTATTTCACGTAAAAAATTAAAATTAAAATTAAAATTAAATAAAAAATTAATAACGATAAAAGTGATGATAAAATTAAAAGTGATGGTAGACTACTGACAATGGCGGTAGGGATGATGGTTGATTACCGGTGATGAAGGCCCGGCGAGTTATCGTCGTCGATGGTGACAGTCCGGCGAGCCATCATCGTCGGTGATGACCATTAGGCGAACTACCATTGTCGAAGGTGGCGGACCATCGTCACCAGTCTGTCACCGGTGGTGGTGGTGGCAGTGGCGCTGGGGGTGAAGGTGACGGTGATGCTGGGTGGTGGTGGGAGAGAGGATTATAGTGGTGATTATGGAATTATAATTCTTATGAGTTGTGAAATTATGGAATTGATTTTTTAGTTATATTACAATTTCATGAAATTATGGCTAGAATTTTAATTTTAAATCTAAATAGCTGACAAACACTAGAATTAGGAATTCTAATTTTAATTTTAATTTTAATTCTAATTTCAGACTTTTCAAACTGACCCTTAAAAAAAATGTAAAATGGAAAAGTGCATAAATCTAATGTTATTTATTAGAGATTATGATAGTAACCATTTTAAACATTTGTCTTTCATTCAAGTATTAGTGTAAATTGCACTCGCAGGGATAATCTAATGACAGTACATCTCTTGACCGGGCAATATATTCAAGTTTAATTGTCCTATCCGATAGTATATACTCCAAAGGTAGAATAATTGCAACATATTTGGCTGAGAATCGGGATGTAATATCCTTCTGTGAGCACAAAGAATTTGTTTGGTTTACCTTAGAAATATAATAAAAAAGAAGATAAATGTCTAAATTCAAAAAATTATATTTCAAGTTTATTTGTAAATGACTAATAAAATTGAATAATAATCCTACAAACATATGCCATTTTCCTCCAAAATTAAGTTATTTAAATTAAAAAATAATAAAATAATTTTATATTTCATTCCCACTAATTTGCTGCAAATCATTAATTTCAATTAACTGTCTTAAGAAAAATTAATTAGAAGATAATAAGTAAAATGCATTAGTATGATCATATCTTTAAAATTAAAGGAAATAAATAGATATTTTATCCACAAAAATTCTTGTAATACACATTTGAACAACACTTTAGAGATCATTTCACTCATGGTACTCCAACTTATCGCTCGCGCACATTATTATCCTTAAACTTTAAAACGTAACACAAAATTCCTTAGACTTTTAGCCGTGTTTCACTGGCAGTCCTTTTCAGCCCCAAACTTAAGTTATTTCTATTTTTACCCTCAAATTCCTATTTTTCTTTCAAAGAAATCCAAAAATCCTCTCTTTTATGCTCTGATACCATTCAGATGAATCTGCCCCCCCTCTAATTGTTCTGTTCAGAGGCGGAATTACAAAGAGCTACTCCTAAAGATCTTTTAAAGGATTTTTTCTTTTATTTCTTATTTCTTTCAGCTTTTTATATTCGTTGTGATAACGAGAGCTAGCAACAAGTCCTAAAGGGCATTTGTTCTCAAGGAAAAATTCCTCAAATTCACTCTGTCTAAGAGTCAACTCTTCTAAATTTTTAAATAATTTATTTATAAAATTATTTAGAGAGTCCAAACGATTTATAATATAATTTAACAAACCTATTACTGGATCATTGCCTACACCGTGATCTAGGTGATGACAATCAGGATAAGAGCAATCTGAAGGATTACTGGTCATCCAATAAACGTGCAAAAGCACCAAGCCTTTCTAAATAATGGAAATTATTAAATTCAAG
>CANXYC010494025.1:0-16863 GCA_948193065.1 Aleurites moluccanus
GGTGCTTAAACAATTTTAGCACATTTCAAGTAAATACAAGAATTAATTTGATTTAATCTCTCAAACACTTAATTTCTTGTTAATCTCAAATTTTTCAACCTGTTTAAGCTTCATACTATTTTATATTTATATCCTTGGATCAAATATAGTCGTTATGGGCCAAAATATAGCTGTAAGATCAATGGCTAGTTTTATTGTCAGAATCGCGGCAGTTGCAGCCGCTACTCCTGAGTCGCGCCCGCGACAAAAATGACATTTTGCTACTGAACCTTTTTAAAGAAATGTCGCACCCGCGACTTCTGATATCGCACCCGCGATATATTTTCTTCATATCTCAAGTCATATAACTCCAAATCATGTATCATTTTTTTTTGTTGGAAACTTTAAGATGTCTACTACAATTTTGTTGTTTAACTCAACTCCAAAATAGTTCATATTCATATCCTAAAAAATCATAATATTTTCTTACTCTAATTTATAAGACAGTTTGAGTATGCTTCACTTATTCTTCAATTTCTCTTTCTATAGAGCTTGAAATGACTTGATTCTTTTTCCATATAAAACTAGACATCTAGAGCTTTAATTATATAAAATTTTATGCTCAAATTATTCTTTTATAATTTCCAAAAATATTTTAAAATTGTCCTATTTATTCTGTCCTAATCTATCAGCTTGAGTATAATTTCTTCAAAAATTCTTATCTTCATTTTACAATATCCAATGCTCAATTTAATTTTTGTTCCTAAAAATAGACATCTATATATGGTTTGTTATAATAATTTCTTCCAATTTATACAGAATTTGACATCACTCCAAACTATGTACAAAACTGTCAGTTTTTTAGAGCCGTGCCTTTGAATTTTCTCGAGTCGCGCTCGCTACCGGAGAGACACTATTCATTTGAGGCTACTGGATGATTTGATAAATTTTCATTTTAATTTCACGCCAGCGAATAAACTTGCCACTTTCACGATTTCACCTAGTAGTACCCGCGATTTTTTTGTGTCAAACCCGCTACTGGAGAGACATTGTTCATCTTGAAGTTACTGGATGATTTTAAAATTTCTCAAATTAATTTCGTACCGACGACTAGAATGTATTACGCCCACGATCGAAAGCTTTTCAAAGTTGCGACTGACTTTGTCGCATCTGTGATCAACCTTGATTCTAGAGTCACACCCGCAACTACAAGTGGTCGCGCTTGAGACACATCAAAATTCAGCAAACTATAATTATTTTCTTGCACTTCTCTAAGTATGCTCCCCTAAACATATGCACTCTATAGATTTTTTTAAAATGTGTTAATCTTATAAATTGAATAATGGTTATGATTTCTCATGTCTCAATCAACTCAAGTAAACTGTTAACACAAATAATATATTTATATTATTTTGTTAAGATCAAAATCAACATCAAACTTAAGAGGGCTAACACAATTTTTTTTTAAAACTAATCTTAAAAAATCTTAAGCTATTGTATTTGTCGTTTTGAACGGAAAGATAAAAATATAAAAAATAAATTAAAATAGATGCTATATAAATTAAAATATATTGATAACTTAAAATTATATTTCAAATATATTTATAAAAAAGTAAAATAAGAATAATTATTTTTTAAATAGATGCAAATTTTTATATTATATAATAAAAATCAATTTTTTTAAAAAATAATAAAAATCAACTTAAAAAAATATAAAAAATCTCAAACTTTAATATAAATTTTTTAAAAAAGATTTAGGTGCATATTAATTAAAATATATAATTTTAATATATTTCGATTCGATTTTATTATAGTTAATTTTTTTTTATATTAAATCATAACGAGACTAAAAAAATTTATTTTCATTATTTTTAAATCAATTTGAACCACACTAATAATAGAATTATAATTTTTAATTTAAATTAAATTAATGGTTCATTTAAATAATAAAAATTTAAATATTAGAGTTAAATTTAGACTAAATTTTTTATTTAAATAATTAAAATTAAATAAATTTATATTTGATTTAAACAACCAGTTAAATCCAACATTTTAACCAGGACAAAAAGGTCAAAGCTTTCTTTGCAGCAACATTTTCACCTAGAGAGAGCACAGCACAGAGCAAAAAAGACAGTTTGATTTTGACGCAAAAACCATTAGAAAAATGGTGAACTACATGCTGATGATAACCGCCGATCTCGAAAACATCACCGACCTCCAGCCTCAGGGCGGCTGCGACGATTCTTCTTTCTCCTACCTCTTCAAGGTCCCTTCCAATTCCAAATATCTGATCTCTTCACTTGTTATTCACTTCTCGATGCATTTAACTTTGTTACATCTCTGTATAAAACAGTTAGGGTTTTGATTTTGTCTCATTTGGTGTTTATCGCTCGTACTTGTTGTTATTCACTTCAGTGGATTCTTAATGCGAATTGTTGCTGGTTTGTTAGTGTTCTTTTTTTTTCTCTGTGTTTGTGTCTTTATCTTCTTCATTTTTGTGAAACTTGTTATTTTTTATCCATTTTCTTTCTGATTTTAATCCAAATGCTTACAGTTACTTATTATATATTTTCTCTTATTATTCGCTTTGCTATTTTGCGTATTTTTAGTCTTTCTTTTTCAAAATTTTAGTCGGATCATTTTAGCTTAATGTGTGACATTTATCATTTTGCTCTAATTTCGCTTCAAATGTATACTATGTTTTTGTATACATTCATATTTTTTTTTGGCTTCAACTCTCAATCTGTTTTTTCCTTGTGCATATGTGTATAAATTTTCTATATAGGGTTATATTTATGTCTGGGTCACGAAACTTGAATCTACGTTTGTTTTTTCTGTTTTCTTCTAATCTATGTTTGTATTGGGCTACATTTTTATAGATGGTTCTCTATATTTTAGTTTTACAGATTCTGTTTGTTTCATTTGAGTTTTTACCTCCCTTGTTTAATCTTTTAAGATTTATATTGATGACTCTTATTTTAATATCATCCTCCCCTTCAATTTCCTCAGATTTTCTACCTGTGTTTGTTTGGGATTTTACTTCTATATGGTCCATTTTGTTATTGAATCTACTCATGAGTTCCCTCAGGTTTGCTGTTTCCTGTATAATCATTTATGGTTTTGTGGGGATGTAGGTGAAATGTGAGAGGTGTGGAGAGGTCAGCCAGAAAGAAACATGTGTCAGCTTGAATGAGACTGTTCCTCTTCCAACAGGCAGAGGAACCACTCATCTTGTTCAGAAGGTAATTATTCCCCCTATTTTAACTGTCCATCTCTTTTTGGTTGCTGAAAATGTGAAAGGAAGTGAGATCTGTGTTTTTGTGTTGTAATGTTTGTACCTCAACTTGTGTGGTAGTCTATAGTGGTCTCAATTCTATGTTTGATGTTTCAGTATATTTCATATAGCAACACTGAAGCTTTTTCATATTTAGTACTTTTGTGCTCACACTTCATTGTGGCCAAGTAAAAGTTCCTCTGACTTGTGTTTAGTCAATATGTAGATATTGAGTTTGGTGAAACTTTTAAAACTTTGATCGGGATTGTTGCAGCTCCATCCATGCATAGAAATCTAATTGGTGATATGGGTCAATGTAAAACTGTTTACTGTCTTAAAATGAACATTAAAATGAAATAAATTGGGTATGATCTGCAGTTTCATGATTATAATATTGCTTGTGTCTCCTCGTGCGTATTGCTATAGCCAGCATTTGAGGTTTTTGGGCTATCAATTTATGTTTTTTGCATAACTTCGGTTCAACTGTATTTTATCCTTATCTTTTAATGCTGAGTTGTTGAGTGATGCTTTTGTGCCCTTTTCTTTGTATAGTGCAAGTTTTGTGGTAGGGAGGGAACTATACTGATGGTGCCAGGTAAAGGCAAACCTCTGACGCAGGAAATCAGTGAGCAAAGGAAATATACTCCAGTGATGATGTTTGACTGCAGAGGATTTGAGCCTGAGGGTTTTGTATTTGGCGGTGGGTGGAAAGCTGAATCTGTAAGTTCCTGATTGTGAATCCATCCTTTCATTTCTCCTCTTTATCTTATTGAATGTGAACGAGTAAAAATGTTTTTGGGTTCAGTTAAAGCTAGTTAAATTGTTTTGCTACATTTAATGGTATGGTGACGGATCAGTCAGTGAATAGTGAATACACTACTGGTTTAGCTCCCAAAGAAGTTTGGATAGTTACTCTCCGACTTTCATCTGTGTTTTGACTTGCATTGAGGCTGAAGCCTTGTTTCACTTCTGTTGCTGAATTGACAAATTACACATTTGACATTATTAATTTCTGATTCTGTTTAATTTGTATTGTTTTGTTGCATCTTTTATATGTTCTTATGTTGTCGTGATTGATCTTTTGAGCAGATAAGACAATCATTTACCTGGTATCTGTTAAACATTAATGGATTTCTCACTTGGGAATAATTTGATTGCATAGCAAAATTCCAGGGGTAAAGATTCAATAATTTTATTCATTACATTACTTATTTATCAGGGAACATATACAATTCAGCATTGTATTAGTAGCCAAAAGCTATTCCCAATGAGCTTCAGGTGTAACAAGATTTGGACTTGGAAGTATAAGATATTACTCGATTTGCTATTTTATGAATATCTTGATCAGAGTATCGCATTTTGTATGATACAAAACAGGGTCATCTATTTTGGTCAATGCCGACGATGTTAGATATTCTTGACAAAATACAAAATGCGTGTTTTCTTTGCTCTGTCTCTGATATATTGAGTGAGCATATTTGAGAATGTGTATTGCCTGTGGAGAGAGAAGAAGACTAAGAAGTAAACTTCACTGCTTGTCAAAATATTCAACACAAGCGATTTTACAGATTTCTATTTGTGCTTTGTTGGAATTTAATTTTCTAGGTGCTCGTGTCTTTTCATGTTACGTTCATGTTTTCATTTCCCTCATGGTATGTCATTTGTGTAGATTGCAGGAACTAAATTTGAAGGCATTGATTTGTTTGGAGGTGAATTTGCTGAATATGATGAGAAGGGGAAGGTCCCTGTCATGATATCCAACCTTTCTTCCAAATTTGAAGTTGTGAAGTAGAGCAATGACCTTCTGAATGCATGTTTTTGTATATAAAACTAACTGATCCTATCTGTATGAGGTAGAAAGCATTTGCAGTTTATGTGGCAGACATGAAATCAATATGATATTTCAATTTTGGAGTATATATGTTGATAATCTACTCAACCGCTGACTGATTAACGAATCATAGTATTTTCATGGATATAAAGCTTTAGATATTGCAGTTTCAAATATGCTTGTAATTACATTTGTGATGGAGCATCCATGGGATGCAGATTTTCATTTTGTGGGTAAACAAAAGTTGCATGGTGCAAGGACAAAAAAAAAATTGTCATGAACGATTGAGAACAGCAAATGTTCACATCAGCAAAGCTTCATGATTCCCTTGCTATGATCTAGGGGTTGGTGACCACATTTTGTGGAGTTAAGGGGTGCTGGCTTGAAATGGCATGAGAAATATATATTCGATTTATTGGGCGTATGCATTGACTAGTTAATATTGGATTACATTATGCTTGATGGGCACTTATTACTTGTATTGTATGAAATTATTTAGACTGTTCTGTGATTGTTGATTGTTTTACTTTAGTTATTAAGAATTATTGGGGAAGCCAAAAACTCTGGTTTTACATAATCTAACCGAGACTATACCTAAAACAAATCCGCTTATGAAAGAAGCGTTAGTTTGGAATGAGGTGTTACGAACTCTGATGTTCAGAAGTCTCGAGGGTGGAAGATTTGAAGGCTATAAATCATTACAACTATTGTCTGGATGTGGGATCATGTAATAAGATAATAATATACCAGCCCTTGCCATACAGTGAAATTTCCTTAACGCGTCCATGACTAAATGAAGTTACTATGGAGTAGTGAAGCACACCCATCCTGGCACAACAATTCCTAGTGAAAACGTTAAAATCAATTTAGGTGGTATTGTTTGCACGTCTCACCTCCCATACTTTCACAGATCATTGGTTAATTGGTTATGGTTGGCAATGTTGGCGGTAGTTGTGGATTTCCCGTGTGTTTGAATATTGTAGTTTTACGTGTAAGTATCACAACATTTTCTGCAAATACCGGTGGTGTTGTATTATTATTAGTTTCTAAAATAGAATAGCTAAGTACACTGCTTTTTATTCAATTCCCAAATTCCTACCCTGCACCTGTCAATGACATTTTATTTAGGTATCAGATTCTCAGTTCTCATACAATGTGAACAAAATATTCCTTGAAATATTTCACAGATTCATCGCTCCTATGTCACTCGTTCAATTCCTCTGCGTTAACTTTCTCTTTCTCCATATCACCCCCTCCCCTATAGAGTTAAACAACCTCTCCCTCTCCCTACCCGTTAATACATTTTTATTGATCTCTTTTTGCCTAACTGTACTGTGCTCTTCTGTTATCGCCCACCATTTCTATACCCATTAGTATCGCAATCTTGCGCAATTCAACTGAATGAAGCTTTAAAGATCCTTGACTCTGATTCTATTTCTTTTTCCACCATTATTAGTAACATGGTATGTTCATTTCTTTTCACTTTTTCAGTGATTCCATCTCTTCATATCGCCCGATCTTGGCTTAGATTCTTTGATTAAATTGCTGTTAGCCTAAATCCCATGTGCTTCAAACTCCGATTTTTCAACTGTAGTATCAACTTCTAGATCTGTCTTGCTATTTTGTTGCAAAAAACTATAGTGAAAGGAAAATTTTGGAATCTGTTTTTTTTTTTTCACTTGGGAGACAAAGCATGATTGCTGTTCCAATTTTGAGGCTTTAAATAGCTACTTCAATGCCCAATGGCCATAAGGGTATTTGTATATTGGACTCTGAAGGTGAATTTTTGATGTAGTATTGTTATAGAGATGCAATCGAGGGTTGTTCCATTAGAGGAGGGTAAGGACCCTACTATTCCAATCAAGACAACCCAACCCAAGGCGTTCCCGACAAGGTTACTCCAGTTATTTCTATTTTCTTTAGCTTTATGTGCTGTATTTTCAATCATTAGTATATACACAATCAAACGTTTTGGTGGTGTTAGCAATGTGGTGACGACTGGTAAGAACAGTTTCCTGCCTTGCCTTGAAGAGCAGAATGCTTTGGGCCGTTGGATTAGGCCTCCTCCCAATCTACTTCACAATATGAACGATGAGGAACTCTTTTGGAGAGCTTCATTGGTTCCTAAAATTAAAAAGTACCCCTTCAGGAGAGTTCCGAAGATTGCATTTATGTTCTTGACAAAGGGGCCGCTTCCTCTAGCACCTCTCTGGGAAAGGTTTTTAAAGGGGCATGAAGGGTTGTTTTCAATCTATATTCATTCATTGCCAACATTTGAAGCCAAATTTCCACCTTCATCTGTTTTTCATGGAAGACAAGTCCCCAGTCAGGCAAGTCCTTTCTGGGTTTATTATTATTATTATTATTTATGTGCATATTTGATAGTGAAATTTTATATATTGCTTTCATTCTGGTGCTGTATATTTGAAATTTTATTTTAGAGGGTTGATTGTCAAAATTAATTATATTAACCTGCTTAGATGATTTTGAATTTGTTGTTCACAGTCACACGCTTTATACGGTACTTGGTGTCAGATGTTGAAACTGATTTCAAGTCATTATATGGTTAATTTTCATTCCAAACTTTTCTTTTATGTTTATTGGAATGATTTTAATTAGTTTTTGTTTTGAAGGATATCATATCTTTTTCTCCATTGAAAGGAAATTTTTTTTTATCTAAAAACAAATTAATAACTTGTGAAGGCATCATGTAGACATTATTAGATTCTGTTCAATATTATCTCAGCTACTAGGGAATTTGCTTTAAATCAAAACAGGAGATAAAGACTAGGCTTGAATGAAGAAACTGGTCCCAGGGGAATGAGGGTGGAGGGTGGAGGGTGGGGGGGGGAAGGATTTGGGGTTTTTGCCAATATGTTTTGGATTCCTTTGGGAATAAAGGATCTTCAAGTTTGATGGCCACAATCAGAAAATTAAGGATTGGTTAGAAAATATGAAGAGCTAAGGTTAATTATCTGTGAGACAAATGGCATTTCAGTATGATATGTGAAATTAAGTCTTTATCAATGTTCTGGGTATTCAATGTTAAATTTGGATTTGACATAAAAGCCTTAATAAGGGTGAAGTTGGGGGTTGATTGATTGATGAACTTGCAGTTAGAGATATTCAGACGACTTGTGATAGTTTAGGAAAGAAAGTGGAGATCCTGATGCATTGAGCTGCAGCAGAGTTATTGAAATAAGACAAAATATCAAATTTTTTGCTTTTCCTTATTTGAGTATTTTTTTTTTTTTTTAATTTTTTTTGTCATTGGGAGGGGTTGTTTAGAACTTAAAATGTTAAAATATATTAGGCCACAGACCATCTCAGATGAAGTCTTAGAAACTTGTTAACTGCATCAGACGACCAGATAAAATGTGAGAAAGTGCCTCCATGATTATATATATAAATATATCTGCTTATCTTACATTTCTTTTAACTGAACCATGCCATGTCCAGAGTTGCATGGATTGCAGATATGTTCCAACTTAGACTATGCAAGAGACTAATATTGGAAATAAAGTATGCTCATTTTATTGGACAACAGATGTGTATCTGCCCCACTGATGTAGGGGCCAGTACAGAGAGAACAAGAATGTTCACCTTACTGCAATTGAATTTCCGAGATACATGGAATTGTTAATTGCAGTCTAGTTGAAAGGCTGGCTTCCAAGCTGTGGTGACTGCCCCTGATGGTGTCATGAAGGGACTGCAAATTTGGCGATGATATCTGCCTTATTTAAAGATAGCCCATTGCGAGTGAAAAAATTTGATTAAATTGCGTCCAGGTTTGGAATTTAAGATAAGCAACAACAGATCACATCATTGTCCATGAGATTATTCATGTAATCTTGCTGTTAAGCAGAGTACATGAACATAAAAAAGTGACAGATGAAGATGGCGCCATGCCACTCTGTTTACAAACTGTGTGAAGTCTTCCATTTCTTGTTAGTTGAATGGAAGTACATGACCACTTCACACGTCCTCAGTTGTTTTGATTTTATTTGAAGTCTCCCCCTGTTTAACAGTTCCGTGATTTTTGCGTTCATTTCATTGAAAATAGGAATGTGAACTCTTCCAACGAAAATGAATTACTCTTGCAACTAGGAAGATTCATAATTGGAGAATGTTGCGAAGGGGAGCTTTATGTTTTGTTACGAGTGTTTAAAGTGCATGGTACTTATAATTTTGTCCGCTGTGGATGGGCTATGTAGCTTATTGTTCATATGTTGTCATACTGCAGATTTCTGAATGGGGTAAGATGAGCATGTGTGATGCTGAAAGAAGGCTCCTTGCTAATGCATTGCTTGATATCTCCAATGAATGGTTCATTCTCCTATCTGAATCGTGCATTCCTCTTTATAGTTTCAGTGTCATCTATCACTACATAATGAAATCCAGATATAGCTTCATGGGTGCATTTGATGACCATGGTCCATATGGGAGAGGGCGATATAATGAAAACATGGCACCCGAAGTGAATATTACCCAGTGGCGAAAAGGTTCTCAGTGGTTTGAGGTAAACCGAAAGCTTGCGATTACCATAGTGAAAGATACTACATTTTACCCAAAATTTGAAGAATTCTGTAAGCCACATTGTTATGTTGATGAACATTATTTCCCTACCATGCTAAACATTGAAGCAGCACATCTCTTAGCGAATAGAAGCCTAACTTGGGTGGACTGGTCAAGGGGTGGAGCTCACCCAGCTGCCTTCGGAAAAGCAGATATCACAGAGGATTTCTTCAGAAAGATTTATGAAGATCAGCACTGCCATTACAATAATCAGCCCTCTTCAATTTGTTTTCTTTTCGGGAGAAAATTCGTCCCGAGTGCCCTGGAACCTCTGTTACAAATAGCGCCGAAGGTTATGGGCTTCTGACAGAACTCAATCAATTAATTTTATGGAGTTGAAAACGGTGCAGGGGAACTTGAGAGATCATTATTTGCATCTCAAATGTTCTTGTGATAGGATTAGGATGTGCTTTCTTGATTGTATACTTGTTTTACAGTGCTCCTGTCCATAATTATATGAGTGTACAGAGAGGGAATTCGTAGCCAGTTTAGTTGACCCATCGAAACTGCATTTTGTAAAATTGAGTATGCCTTTAACAATCTTCACTCCTTTGGCTATTTGACCATTATTTTATATAGCAATTTAGCAAAATGATTTTTTTTTTCTTTTTTTTTTTAATGTAATGAAAGAAAATTAACATTTTAATTCTTTATGGATTAGTATGGCCTCGAATTGGAATAAATATAATAGCTCATGTTAACACAATCTCAACCATTCAATATAAAATAAATAGTTAAAATATTTTTTAAAATTAAAATTTAAAGTTTTTAGAAATGAATAATTATATTAATATGATCTATCATTTAAATTTCAATATGAGACTGTTTTAATCCATTTTTACATTAATTTGCAACAAAACTTAGTGAAACTACTATTAATGTTTTCTTTCTTTCCTTTTTTTTTCCCCACTAAACTTATGGAATGCATTTTGTCTCTTTTGATTGTCATGATTGTAACTCATCTTGTTTTCATTTATTTATTACTTTATTGTAATCATATCATATAATGAGGTAGCAGGATGGCATAGTATCCTTAGTCCCTTGTTCTTATTTGCTCCAATCAAAACGAGAAATTTTCATTTTAATTCAACAATGGGATAAGTAGAAAAAAAATTTAAAATTTTTTAAATGGATATAAAATGAAATAAAATTATATACTTTACATCATAACTTATTCAATTTATTACTTTTTTAAATTCGTTCTAACCCATTTTATATAAAATAATTATTTTTTATGATATGATTGAAATAGTTAATTTAAAAAATAAAACTTTTAATTTGTCACTTTTTAATATAAAATATAATTCAAAAGGGAATAAGATAGAATAAAAAATTTTTTATGGAGAAAATATTGTCTCTTGGAGCCCGTAAGGGTTATTGGCAGCCACCCAGGTAACAGAAGCTTCTGGAAGGCATTAAATCAGTGGAAAAAAAAAAACAAATGTCAAATCAGTTGGTATATTCTAATTTTGAAATTCAAAATAAAATGAAAAATTAAAAAATAATGCCGTTGTAAAACGTGTCCTTTGTTTATTTGAATGGCCACAGCAGTAGTGAGAATGTGGGCCCCAATGTGAGTCCCCAATCTTCATGGAATCGCATAATTTATTGCGCTATAACTAACAAAAGTAAACCACGCGCCATAAATTGCACTCGGGATGTCTAGCGTTGTTATATCCATGGAGCCCACCATTAAATGAAACTTTCACCACAGGATTCGCATGTGTATTACACTTTCGTTTCTCTGAGATAAGAGAATCGATTCTTTATCTGAACTTCATTAAACGGCACCGTAATAAAGATTTAAAAAAATTATAGTATAAGAAAAAGAGAGAATAGGAACTTGTCCTAAGTAACCCTACTCCATCGCAGTATATAAACTCATCGCTATTTTTCTCAATCTTCTCTACTAGCCAACGCGTCGCAGTCTAAAATCTGTTTTCTTTTGTCTCTGTTTCTCTTTCAAAAAATCCCTAACCAAACATTCAAAGAAAGAACAATGGCAGCTCTCCCAAAGGCTTCTCTCGTCGCTATTTTGGCTCTCCTACTCTCAGTGCTCTCTGCTCATGCCACCTCACCGGAGTCTGCTCCCGCTCCTGCTCCCGCATCCGGAGCTGGCGTGATCTCACCTTCCTTTGCTTCTGCTTGTGTAGCGGCCCTTGCTGCACTCTTCTTCGGCTATGGTTTGAAGATCTAAAGAACGCTATGTTGTTTCAAGGATTTTTGTCATTAATGTTTGAGATTTTTACTTAATTAGAGTTTATTATTGGGTTTTTATGATTTAGTACACTTACATATAGATAGATAGTGAAGTATTTAGTGTTTTGTGAGTGAGAATTTGGGAATTTACTTATGTAATATGTTTGGATTGACATATTATTATTATTATTATTATATATGTGCGCCAAACTCCATCTCTGTCGTTGAGGAATTTGAACAAGTTGTTTATTTTGTGGAATTGAAATAATTAAGCACTTCTTTTATTTTTTTTAAGATCAACTTTTTGTAATCAGCCAAGCGCACTAAATTTGGTTTCCTTATTCCTTAAGTTTTAGTAATTAGTGTTAATAAACAAATTCATTCTTCCCCAATTGATGTCCAATCAAAACAACCCGGCCATCATGTCTCAACAACTCTTAATTCCCAAGTAATGCTATCAAAGTTATTCTTCTTAGCCCTGGAAATGGAAGTGGGAGATGACTTCTATTGATTGTAATTTTTTATTTTTATTTTTAAGGGAAAAAAATATTGCAAGTGGTAATTGTTATTTTGATTAATACAGATTATTGATTAGACTTTTACATTCTAAATTAAGACATATTTGATTATTTAAATATTATTAAAAATATATAAATAATATTTTAATCAAAACACGTGAAATGAGGCCACGACAGCAAATTGATTTGAAAGAATCATGTATTGGAGAAGAAGAGGGTGGATGTCATAGTGCCCTGTTTGGTATTCCCAATAATTGAAAACACAGACCCATAAATAATTGGTTTGAGCGCTCTGAATATTTTTATACAATAACTTATAATGTGACACATTTAGAAGATTTAAAAAATTTTATAAAAATTTTTAAAAATTAAAATTTAATAATATTTAATATAATAAATTTAATAATATATTTTTTATACTAAATAAAAATTAAATAAATAATAAAAACAATTATAAATATTATAAATTTATACTGTTAAATTTAATATATAAAATTTACAATATAATTTTTGCTATTTATTTAATTTTTTTTAACAAAAAAAAATATCATTCAAATTATAATTTTTAAAATTTTTTATAAAAATTTTTACAGCACCAAAATGTGCCACATTAGATACTAGCTAATAGACCCAAAATCAGTAATTAGTGTCAGGTAATGTTGTCTCCTAGAAGTTTTGGCAAATAATTACAAAAAAAAAAAATCATGTTGAGGAGTTTCTAAAGGTTTTATTTAAAAAAAAAAAAAAAAAAAATTGTTCATGGGTCTTATATTTCATCATTCTAGTGTCTCCCACGTGCATAACCAACCACTACACTTCATAAATTATTAAGGAAAACTGTTACTTTTACACCAATCAAGTAGGAAATAATAAGATCAAGACTGAGCTCAGTGCTTAGTGGGAGTGATATGATTAAGAATTAATAATCGTTAATTGATTACTGCAAACTTATCATTAATTACCCCAAATATGGATGCAAATTGAAATGGAAGGCTTAACTTAAAAAATGGCTAAAAATTCATCCTTTCATTCATTTATATAGCGGGTGAATAAAGGAGCGATGGTTTACACTGTTCCAACATTCTCCCAAACTCTCCTCCTGTCAAAAAAAAAAAAAAAGAAACCGCTATCAAGTTTCGACAAAGAGTCATTCATTGTTCATCATTGTCGTCGTCGTCATCACCATGCGTGTGTTTCTTCTTGCCAGATAGTTCTCAATTTACTCGGAATCAGAATCCATATTACCCATTGCTTTCAACCCTCTTGGTCTCTGCATATTGAATGATCATCATCTAGTCTAGTATTAAAAATAGCTCACTGATGATCAAGAACTATAACCATGTGATTTAGTAAAAATGGATACCTTCTTGGAGATTTTCTTCTCTCTGACCTCGTATCGTTCTAGTGTCAGATCGCATAGCCATGCCCCCGGACTTACAAGCTACATAAAGAGCAAAATCTGATTAATCTTTTATTGGGAACAATCTATAAGAGAAGAAGAAATATATTTCTTCATTTATTTTCTATAATTACCAATTAATTTCAGGGCATAAGTTATTTAGCTAAGAATTAATTTTAGGATTAAAGTAGAATTGAACTAAGCTGTAGTTATTCGACAAGTATATGCCAATATCCACAACAAATGTAGAATGTACACAATCCATCATGAAAATTTATGCCTATACCTAATATATATATTTATCATACAAATCCAATTAGAGTGTTATAATATTTTAATTAATATATTTTTTTATATATTTTTTTAATTATTTTAATTATTTTTATTTTATTAAATTGATGTATGCATAAATTTTCCAACTGCACCATTACTCCGTTTGGTCATTTTGTTTTATTTATTTATTTTCTTTAGAAGGCAATTGTTGACAAGTCTTTGTTCTTGTCCTATAATCATCACCATACGCGTGTATACCGTGCACGCTTCATATCCGTACAACCAGCAGGAAGCATAGATGATAGAGACCAAAATAAAAAAGTTGGAAGCACACCAGCTCCTCTGTTCACAATTACTACAATTAGCCTGCCACGTAGATGATAACTTCACTCTTTGTTCTTCAATTTAAATTAGTCAATCAAATTAATTAAATTAAATTGCTAATAGTAATTAGAAAAATTCCAACCCATCTTAGGTCATAGAGGGCTAAAAAGTAAAAACACATGTAGGTCACTGTTAGGTATGGCCTTTTTTCTTAAAAAAAAAAAAAAAAATTACATTTTTATAATAAAATCTATTATTATTACCTGTTTATACCAATAGCGCATCCAATACCTGAACTGTCTGACGCTTTCTGACGCAGCGCATCCAGTAGATGCGCTCTCTGACGCAGCGCATCTCTGACTATCTGACATATTTTTTATATTTTTTAAATTAAATTTTTTTATTTTTTATTAAATTAATTTAAAAGTGCGGGCCTCCATTTTTTTTGTTCCAATTAGCATAATATTTGTAAGTAATTTTTTTTTTAAATTAATACCTAAAACTAATTAATAGTATTTTTATTAAAATTATGATAGTATTAAATTTATTTAATTAAATTTTAAAAATAAATATTTTTGATGCATTATATTTTTGTTGTTAAAATTAATTATCTTAGAAAATTTAGTTAAAATTAATAATTTACAAACATAATATTAAATTTATTAGTGTTGTAATTTTTTTTATTAATTTGTAAATTAATTATTTATAATAATATTTTGTTAGATTTAGACTCTTTAATTTTTCAACTCTCTAAGTATTTTTCGTTTAACCGTACAATCATTAAGTTGCTATTTTTTTTTCTATATATATATATATTTTTTTTTTTTTGTGATTGATTTTTGTTTAAATTTTTTAATATTAATTTAGAAACGTTATAAAGTTGTTCTCATTTTAGTAATATTATTTTACATAATATTTTAAATTAATATTTAGAGTATTTTAATTAAATGTGAAACATTTTAAATTTAATGAATATATATATTATTTTGATAATATATTAGTACAATATAAATAAACATTTTGAGCATTAATAAATTCGTTTTGTAAAGTTTAATAATATTATTAAATTAGTTAATATTTCTAATATTTTTAGTTAAAATATTAATTAATAGTAATTTTAGTTAAAAAATCATGATAATATTAAATTTACAAATATTAAAGTTAATTTTTAGCTAAATAAAAATATAATATTTTTAGTTAAAATTAATTAATAACATTTTTAGTTAAAATTATGATAGTGTTGATTTATGAATATTAGGATTAATTTTTAGGTAGATAAAAAATATAATATTTTTAGTTACACTGTACAGCGTATGTATCACATGCGCTGTGCACTATGCAGCGCATGCACTACATGCACTATGCACTGTGCAATCGTTGACTGAAGACAGCGCATCCATTGCCTACGCGATTGGTATAAATGAGTAAAATTAATAGATTTTGTTACAAAATGATATTTATTTTTTATTTTTTTTATTTTTAAGAAAAAAGCTCAGCGAAATCCCACTACTAAAAGGAATAACAAATTAAATCTCCAAATAAAAATTTAACAACAAATTAAATCTCCAAATAAAAATTTAACAATAGAGCCAAAATCCCATTTCAAAAATATTTAAATGAATTCAAATTTGGAGATTTAAAGACCACATCCATAATATATAATTTCAAGTCAATTTTTATGATAACGGTAAACAGTTAAAAAATCTATAAGATGAAGTTTAAAAGCTATATTGAAGTAGATCCACCGGAAATGGGACTAGACCCAAAAATAAACCACCGAGATGCCACAACTTAGTGATCATACCCAATTTAATAGAAACACATAGTAGAAACCCTTAGTGACCATACCCAATTTAATAGAAACACATAGTAGAAACCCTCAGAACTTGAAAGAACGCAATCCACCAAGAAACCGAGAATCGAAATCCCACAGCTCTCAAATGCTAGGTTTTCAGAAAAACAAAGAGTAGCCCGAAATAGAACTCAAACCCCCAAATCCAAAATTTGAAACACCTTCACCGGACTCAAAATAAAAAATCACCAATCCAAGAACAATCTGGGCAGGGGTTAAATCAAATGAAGGACGAGCATCACTCTCTCTTCTTTGTGCACACACACAAGAAAGACCACGACCAAGCCATACTGCTGATCCTGCCACAACCTCAGCAGACGTTGAATGACAGGTGCTGCTGCCTCGTTCGAGACCTTGAGATATTCTCCTGACAGTGACAAATGACCCACCTCTGTCATCCATTTTATCCTCTTCTCTCTCTATCTCTCTCGCAAATTCACTATATCTACTTTACCATCTCACAATCCCTAAAAATTCCTCCTCCACAATCCACAACTAATAATACCAAACCCAACAGAAACTCGTTATCCACGATCCAGAATCCGAAATGCCAGACCGAATCAGTACGAAAACCGGATCGGAACCAGCCAGAACTGATTAGAAATTTAGAAATACCACAAAACAAGAAGAACAAAGAGC
>CANXYC010494089.1:0-51761 GCA_948193065.1 Aleurites moluccanus
GTATACAGATTGCACTTTTGATTCTAACAAAGAAACATATTTATCAAGCATTGAAATTACAGCCTCAAATTCGGTCACTTGTTGCTCTATTAAATCAATTTGCTGAACATACTCATCGAAACTACCACTTTTTGACTTCAATTGCTCCACAAAGACCCTCAACCCAGAAGCCACATCACCAAAACCCTTATACTCTTCAGCCACTCTTATATTCATTTTCTCCAAAAGTTCCAACAAATTGTTTGTGCCCTAAACCATGAATAACAGGAACATAAGTTAAACTATAATCAAAGAGCCAATATAGTACAGTTGAAATGTAGAATGATAGAATAGGATAGAAGAATGAGAGATTAGGTTTCTGGGTTTTGAGACCTGAAGTTTGCCTTTGACCATGGTGGAGACACTAGTGAAGAGATTATTGAATGAATCAGCAAGCTCATCCTGAACCTCTATTTCCTCCTCCTTTCCAGCAGCCATGTTTAGGCGCCTAAATCTGTTCTGTCAATGAAAATACACTTAGTTTTGGTTCTTTTGCAAAACTTCCGTGTTCCAGAGCCTGAAATGCCTCTCTTCAGTGCAATGTTTGGTGTCTCACATTAAGAGCTAAATGCACCATTTGGTGTTGGTGGAATAATTGTGAACCATGAACAATCTAAAACAATAGATTCATTTAATTTTATTACCCTTTCGTGCATTAATAACAATCAAACAATAAATTGAAATGTTGCCTAAACAAGATTTCTCAAAAATCTACTTCTACCATGAATCTAAAGTAGAAAGTCAAGTACAATCTATCTCATTTTCTTTCTAAAGAACTTCCACAGCTCATGGGAAGAAAAATGATTGTACTTTTAACATGGAAACTCAAAATCTCAACATTCTACAAAACTATGCTGTTCAAAGGTGTGCAGGCATCTTTTGCTTGCGTACACTTTTTAGCTGCTGTTTATGCTGTCTCTTTAAATTGTATATACGAGTAACAATAGCCTCTCTCTCTCTCTCTCTCTCTCTCTCTAGGTTTTATATCAGTAACAATCATGAACAGTATATAACCTCCAATTGCTACAAACCCTAGCCCCATCACAATCACAGAACCCAAATTCCAAACCCTTGTTGAAAACTTGAAATTCCAATCTTTCCAATAACAATGAACAGTCCAATGAACCCAATCTGCTACTCAAAGACCCTAACCATCCCAAACCAACTACTACGAAAAAAAACCACAACTGAACTCGATCAATATAATAGAATTTGCATTATTCAAACGAAATCAGCCACATCAATTACCATTATATATAGTCAATTGAAATACATTAAATTATGTCTTTAAATACAACTCTACATTTAAATTTCAATGATTAATAGGAACTTATATGGCCAGAAAGATGAAAAATTTCTCACTTTCTCTCTCCACTAATTCATTACAGAACGTACCCAATCCAAATAAACGCCGATAAACAATAGCTTAGTTAAATTTTGAGCAAACATTATAAAGAAATTGAAACAGAGATCGAAATCCATTAAAATGAAATCAACGAATATCTCAAATGTAAAAACGCAAAAAAAAAAAAAAATCAAAATTGGAGAAGTTATTTACCAGTGGCGGAAGCAAATTGTTCTAAAGAAATGGATTTACCGCTCGCTCTCTGTCTCTTTCTCTTCTGTGTGTTTTAGGGTTCGTGAATGGGGAACCGTTATGGTTGTAAATTTGGGATTAGGTTCATTCATACCCGAATGAGTTCAACCCGAAAAGGACCTGACCCAATTTCAACTCATAATGGACCCGGAAACTTTTTTCATGTTGCAAATAAAAAATTACATAAAATCAATAAAAGTAGATTAATAGTCAAAAATTTCAGACCACTCCCTTTTATTGGCTCAAATTGTGATTAAAATTAATAAAAATAAAACTAATTATATTTATGTTTCAAAAAATAGAATCATTGATGGAAAATAAAAAAAAATTAATTTGAAACAATTCAATATGTATAATTTTTATTTTATAAAACTGTTAATTAACTTAATAGAAGCAAAATATTTAAAATATATTGTATATAAATATAGTTGCACATTAAATTTATATTTTCCTAAATATAATAAATTTAAAATTAATTTCTATGATATTAAACTTATATTTTCCTAAATATAATTGATTCATAATCGATCTTTCGTTAATATATTTTTTTTTCTTTATAAGTTGTTATAAATTTATAATTTAATTTTTTAATGTGTGTCGGAAAATTATTAAAGAAAATCTTTATTATTATATATTAATCCGTCTCTATTTTCATTAAAAGGAATTTTAATATATAATTATTCCTCTCAAAAACAAAAAAAAAAAAATCTGAATTAAAGTTAGTCTAATACTTTCTATTGGCAAGATCTTGTTTAGTACTAAACAAACAAATAAACAAATTGTATTGCACTAACTTTTCCAATACATTCAAGATTCAACTTTATATAGCTATATAGTGTTCTCTTGCAGCTTAATTAATTCCCACCACCCACCCACAAACTCATTATATGCTCACTAACCCAATACCAACACTTTAAACACATTTTCCTTGTCTCTTTTGTGCCTGTTTTAGTAATATAAATCCAATTGAAAAATATATCTACATGGAAAAATTGAATTAATTTGATTGTGTACATGAACATAGTAATTAATTAATTGATGATGAAATTCACAATTAGTGTAAGTGCATATCTAACTAATATATAAGAAATTAATCTCTTTTCTTCCCAAACAAACTAATGTTATTTATTAGATATCCTGAAAATATTTGAGTTGGAATATTAAGATTGTGGCCATTAATTCATTGAGTTCAATCTTTCTATGTTTTATGCAAGAATCTTCCTTTTCTTTTTCTGAAAAAGAAGTAGAAATTAGAAAAACTAAAAGATGCTTTACTTTCCTTAACAACTCATAAATTAAATTGCAAAGAATTAATTAAAAACACAGCACAAAACAAAGAACAAATTTTATGATCCATTTACACTGCAGCTTTTTTCACAAGATGAAGGCAAAATATATTCTCATTAATCACTTGCAATGCATCTTCCTAATTAATAGTATAATTAATTTATTTATTAAAGAAGATTGAAACTAAAGCTAATTAAATTATGCTTTAAATTTTCTATGTATATATGTAGTGTTTATTTTATTTTATTACTATTAAAAATATTTATTTTCATATCAGTGAGGCAATAATTTTTTATACGTGATATTTATAAAGTGTTTTATTTGAGAATATGTGTAGTCTAGCTTCTTTCTTATCCTAATATGAGTGCACATGGATTTGCCATGGCATCAAGAAAGAAAGAGGGAAGGAAACTAGGATCAATCTCAATCCAATCAACTTCAAAAAATAAGAAATGAAAAGAAACAAATTATTAAATAATTAAAAGTGATTTTTTCTTTGAATAAATGTATAAAATAAATTCTATGGCTATATGTGGTAGTGGAAGTTGTTATCATTGATGATGTACAAATGCACTTCTTCTTCTTCTTCATAAGACTTATTTTCCATGTTTATGAAAACCAAATAACTTTTTACTTGCTCCTTCGTCTGTTCTACACTTAACCCTTTAAATTTCTCTGTCTCCCAATACTAGTAGTATATTTAGGAAAATGCATTTTCGAGTGGCTACATCTATTTTTATAAGTAATAACGCTAAATTTATTTAAATAACTAGTTATTTATAATGATTGAATATTTGAAATTTATCATTATATTCAATTTTTATGATTATATTGAACTTAAATCAAATTTAAATTCCATTATAATTTCAAATAATCACTTATTCAAACAAATTTTTAATTAATTAATTTCTCCATTTTTGTCAAAGATTGTTGGCTAGCTAGCTAGCTACCTAACAATATAAGAAAATTTTCTACTAAGAAGGCCCATTTAGTCACTATTTTGGATGTAATTGAAGATCTAAGAATGACTAAGTCAGCTTATATTATGTTTAATTAGGTTTTCCTTCAATACCCACTTCGATTTTTTTATCTTTATTTTTAGTAATTAATGAAAATGATTAATGAGTCTATATATTATTAAACAAGGGTCTAATTAATTAGAGTTATAAATTGATTTTAATTAATGTGAATTTGTGATGTGTTAATTATAAAAACTTTAAAATTTTTAAATTTCCTAATGTGAACATGCAAATGCAATGATGGAATTGATTGAATTTGCATTATATTGGACCATTTACATTTATGAATTATATATTAAACAATTTTAGTTATTTGTCTCAAATTTCTATCCTTTATGACTTCTTTTAGCCATTATCAGTAAAGATTCTGATGAAACTGTATAAGTGAAATTCTCACATTATTAAAAAAGTTGTAATGGAATGAATCACAAATGAGAATAATTCATAAATTTATTATTTAAAGTTTTGAGTTGAAATTATTGGAAAATGATCTCATGATAAATAATAATTAGATAATATAAAAATATATAATTAAAAAAATTAAATTTAATATAAATCAATTAATTTTATATAAAATAAATGACGTCACTTATTTACTCATAATAAGAATGACACTAAATTATAAATTAATTAAGATAATTAATGTATAGTTATATCTTAATCTTAAGGTAAAAAAAAATTAATAATTTTATTAGATTATGAAAATTATTTACTGTTGCTACAAAGTCATACTTATCAGTTATCACATATGATGTGGATGATTATGACCCAGAAAAGATGATGTTGATCTTACCCATCAGAAATTTCTCAACCTTCATTTTCTTATTTGTATTCCTAATCATTCTTATTAAAATAAATAAAAAATTAATTCCTTGTCATTTTTTTCCAACATGTTGGACTAACAATAGACCCATTAATTCACTTGTGTTGCAGCTTAATTATGAAAGTCTTATTAATTCCCTAACAATATGCGCCTACAAGTTAATTCAACTTTATTAATTTACATAAAATTTCAATGCAATTTCAAGATCCAATCATATACACTGTATTTCTTTTTAAAATCTACATTTAGGTTGCTATTCTGTAACTATAATATCACATATACAAAGAAACAATTTAATCCTCTTAAAATTGAGAGTTTTATATTTGCTCAATTCTCTCATGAATTAATCTGAAATTTTATACACTAATACCATATTGATTAATTGATATAAATATAGATTTAGAAGAACTAATTTTAAAAGTAAACTATTAAAAATTAGAGAGCAAAAAAATATTTATATTTATAATTTTCACATGCATATGTTTTATACTCAATAATTTTGATAATGTATGAAATTTTTGCAATGTAAATTAACAAGGTAATGCTAAATAAGAGAGTCACAAAAAAACAAGTATTGATCTGAAGATAAGCAAAGCAAAACATGATTTTTTGTTATTATTTGTATATAAGGAGGAAATTAAGAGAGAGACTCAACCTTGGAATTTTGCTGAAATTAAAACATGCACCTATCTTCATGCTGAGTCTGTTGATATTCTGAATATGATTTTTAAAATAAAAACATGGAAGAGATCTCTATCAGAACATTTAAGAGCACATCCTTAATTAAGTTCTCATTAATTTACATAAATATTCCGCAGCAAACTCCAACAACAAACAGAACTCTAAATTCTAGAAAGTAATCAGAAAGATCTTTAGACAATGCAAGATTATGAATTCAAACAGTAGTCGAAGCCTAGTTCTAAGAAAGAAAGAAAAAAAGAGGGTGTGAAAATCTTCTGAGGCCTAAGAGAAATATTATAGTTAATTAGCTAAACTTGTTGATGAGCAGCAGGTTGGCAAGTGCAATGCACAGGCTTTGGCTTGGCAAGATAAGTAGGGTTATGGTGACCAGCCATAATAACAACAATCTTAGGCTCCATCTCCATCTCAAACTTCACTTGTTGAGATTTGTTTTCTTCTTGATTATCATTAGGTGATAGGTTCTTGTAAGAGCAAGCTAAAATAAGTAATGCCATGGAAATAAGAACTAACATCAGACCTAACCCACCAAAAAGAAAAGGAATTGGAGAGTCCCAGTGCTTGAATCCACCATCAATAGAAGAAGCTGGTGCTGGTGCTATGGAGTTATAGCTTGTATGCCTCATTTTCTCTCTCTCTCTCTCTCTCTCTCTTTCTCTCTCTCTCTCTCTCTCTCTCTCTAGGTATCTTTATAATCTTTCTTTTATGGGTTTTGATTCTTATAGTGCAAGATATATATATATATATATATATATATATATATATTAATTGAGGGTTAATCTGTTATGTCCTGACAATGCATATAAATAACTATTGATGTGACAGAATGTTATGCGAATAGAAAAATCAAATATTTCATTCTCTCTTTCATCTCTCTTCTCTATCTTCTCTTATCTCTATCCTTATTCCTCTGTTTCTTTTTCTCTTCTTACCCAATCTCATTCTTATTTCCGCCATTGTTGTGTTGTTGAGTTCATGGTTATGGCTACGGGTCATAACAATGTGGTATCAGAGCAGCAAATCTCTTGAGGATTTAATTCTTCTATTTTCTTCCATTTCATTCTAATTCTTTTCTTCTAATCTCCCTTTCTTGTCTTCCTCAGAAATCCCTTCTTGCCCTAATTCTTTCTTCTTTTCTTCTTTTGTTTCTTATTTTCTTCCTCTATTAAAAATGCCAAAATCAGTTATGGCATCATTAGTTGACTAGTAATTGAGAGGAAAGAAATCCCTAATTTCTTTACCTAAAAATATCACAAACTAAAATCAATTATCATGGTCATTGAGTATTACATAGACAAATTGGAAGAACGATTGTAAATTCTTGATATACAAATTCAAGAATTCAAAGACTCAGTTACAAAAATCAAGTACCAATTTCCCATTCAGTGAATTACTAATTTGGAGAAGCAAATTGTTTTAAGGAGCGTCAGTTATTTGTTTTGACAAATATTTTCAATAAGGAGCTGCAATGGTTAGATTTAAAGGAGGAAATATCGGATGAAACAAGATTAGACGTTATTGGTAATCTGTTGGTTGGAGAAATCGTTTCAACAACTGAAGCATGAATGAGAGATAGGCAAACCGGAAAATCAACAATAATTATTTCCCTTGATGGATTCAACAATTCCAATTACAACAATGGTACCAAGCCCAAATACTGTGAATGAAAATACACAATAATCGATCTATTTATTCGATTCCAAGAAGCATAAGTTAAAAGAGGTATTTCTTCTTCAAACTTGAATACGGTTAATGCTTATTCTTTTGTGACTATGAAAGATATAAATGAAAAGCAAATAGTTCAATTGAAATTATCAATTCCAAATATTGATTGCTTTGACCCTAAAATTAAAGGTTTTGTATCATTTCATAAAATTTATATACCTGAAAGGGTCCTTATAGTTGAGGAGTGTATTTTTTGTAATGAGCATATTGTGGACCAAAGTGATGGATTCTGGTTTTTGGTTTGTGGAAATGATGATTTGGTGATTGGGAAATATGGTTTTAGTATGTTAAAAGAAAATGAATTAGAATTGAATTAGAAATTTGGAGACGGCAAAAAAAGAAAATTGAAGATAATACTTATGATAGTGATTTTGGCGAGTTTACACTTCTATTTCAAGCTTTACAGGAGATTGGTTCGGAGATCAAACACAGATTAGTCCTTCCACCATTTGCATTACAATCTTATCCAAAAGAAGTTGTTAAAGAATAACTAATAAAGCTGCAAGTAGTACAATCACAGGTTTTTATCATTCGTGTTCCATTTGTTTAAAGGAGTTAAGGAAATAGGACTAATGGGGAAGATACAGTTTGGAGACTCATAGATTTTGTGACATATTTCCTGGATTTTATTGACCCTTCTATTATTTACTCCATGAAAGGTGCAATGGGAATTAAGATTCATTGTTCTTATAGTAAAAATGCTTACATAAGTTTCTTTACTCAGTTTAGAAGAACTTTCAAGTTTGAGTATCCTGTAGAAGATAGCTTAAAGCCAGGATTTTAAGCTTTGCAAGCATTTGATAGCATTGCAAACATTATAAAGGCCTTGGAATTGGATGGAATGTCCAACTAGCTCCAAGGGTTACACATTTTATCTACTGTGTATGCAATATGGGGAAAGTGGAATGAGTTCGCACAAGTCAGGAAGCAGAAGAAGTTGTTAAATTTTAGTTATTGCACTACATTTTGTACATTCAATTGATTATACATTAGTTTTTTAGTGCATTATATGGTATAGAGTGATTCAATGCTATCCTTGAGGACAAAGATTGAGGACAAAGATAATTTTTATAGGGAGGATATTGTTATGTCCTGACACATATAAATAAGTATTGATGTAACAGAATATTATGCGAATAGAAAAATCAAATATCTCATTCTCTCTTTCATCTCTCTAATTTTCTCTTCTTTATTTTCCTTTATCTCTATCTTTATACTCTGTATCTTCTTCTCTTCTTACTCAATCTCATTTTTATTTTTGTCATTACTGTGTTGTTGAGTTCATGGTTATGGCTACGGGTCTTGAAATAAACAAATGGTTTTGGGAAGTTACTTGATTGCCATTAGTTTTGTGTGAATAAAGATAAAGAATATTGACAATTAATGATGATTCTTTCTTGGACTCTACTTATACTATTAAAGTTGAGAGGGACAAGGAAGTTTCATGTAACGTGGTTGATTGGGAGAAAACATACCTTTTCCTTTCCCATAAAAAAAAAAAAAAAAGCATATTATCATATACAATTTTTTTTTTTTTTTTGAGGAAAATCATATATAATTTTAATTTTGCTTATATATATAAATTATGTTTCGATAATTGTTTAAATTTATAATTTCCTCATTTAAAATGACTTCAATATCATCAGTTCAAATTAATTAATTAATTAATTTACTTATTAATTAATTAAATCTAATAAATTAAGT
This sequence comes from Aleurites moluccanus, assembly GCA_948193065.1. Classification (NCBI taxonomy): domain Eukaryota; kingdom Viridiplantae; phylum Streptophyta; class Magnoliopsida; order Malpighiales; family Euphorbiaceae; genus Aleurites; species Aleurites moluccanus. The sequence goes on from CANXYC010494089.1 coordinate 8,894, forward strand.
AAATGAAAATTTGAGAATATTTTTTTTGCTAGTTTTTTCATTAAGAGTCTATTTGACAATTAATTTAAATTTGCTTCTTAATTTTTTTTTAATTGCTTTTTGTAAATTATAATAAGAAAGAAATTAAAAAATACAATTACAATATGTTAAACTCTAAATTATACTTTAAAAGCATTTGATCATATGTTATTTAATCATGGCGCCAAACAAATTCACAATAATTGTGTTTTCAAAACCGAACTTAAGGGTAATTATTTTTGTAGTTCTCATGTATCCTTTTAATTTATATTACTGAAATTATAAGAATTCACCGAATGAAAATTATTCTTATTTTTAGGGATGATATATTATCCCTAAATTTTTTTTTATGAGGGATAACTTTCATCTCTTAAGATACTTTTTTGGATATGAATTTTTATTCCCTAATATATTAGCTAATAGTATTTCATGGACACATATGCAAAACATAGGTACTCATGGATTTAACATCTATAATGGAAAGGGAAATTAACTAGGATTAGTCCCAATCAACTTTCAATGAAAAAATAAAATTTCTAACTCATTTTTTTTATTCCCCTTTGTTTTAATATTGGTATCAGAACCAATGTTGATGATTCCCTTGTTAAAAAAAAAAATTGAAATTGATTGGCATGCAACTTGTTACATGGTTGAAAAAGTATTTAGCTCTCAAGACGGGTAACAACTTGCTTAGCGAGAATGTCAGCAATAGTATTTTGCTCTCTTTCAATATGTTTGAAAGATATGAACTGTAGTCTTGAGACAAGCTTTTTTGCTTGGCAATGGATGTCCCACAGTTTCCATGGTGTTGAGGAGGAGAGAAGCTTTGGTCTTGAAGCATCCAGCTGATAAGTCAGACTCGATGATAATATTAGCAGTGGTGAGAAGACCTTAGAAATGGCTTTGAGTTTTCAAATCCATAATTCCTGAAGGGTAATTCCAATATTTGTAACATTGAATTGTTAGTTTAATTATGATCAATTTAGCCGAATTAAATCAATTTATAAACAAATGTTTAATTTATGAAGATATAAAGTCAGGGACGGAAGAAAGTGTATATATGTATCTTGTACTTCGAGAGTGCTTAAAAGCTCAACCCCAAAAGATTCAAAAATAAAAATTATCACGAGTAACGCTTCAACGTTTAACTAAACAATAACTAATTTATAAAAATAAATTTTCAAATAAAAAAAACTGTTTTTCTAACAAATATTTTAAAGATACTGTTAAAAATGATTATTTCAAATAAAATATAATTATATTAAATAAATATAAATAAATTAATATAAATATATATTGAATAAAATAAAAAAAACTATTAATAAAATTATATTTCATTATAATAATTATCATTTCAAATTATTGTTCAGAATTTTTACTTTTTATTTATTTATTTAATATTATTTAATTATTTAATTTTTAATAAATAATTTGAAAATACTCTTTAAAAAACTATGAAAAAAAATACATGTGTTGCTTCTCTCGGCCAATGTGCTCTCCATCTTCGTCATTCTCTTGGTCCGATGATCGCCAAAACTTGCTGTAAGAGAATTATTATTATTATGTAAGAGTATTATTTACTTTAATATTTTATTTTATATTTATATTTAATTAAGTTATTTTAATTAAAATTTTGCCAATGTTTAAGGGTATAATAATTGTACGAGAAATCTCATATTAATTAAATATAAGTAAATTAAAAATTTTATATAAAAATAGATTTTTTATTTTTAATGATTAACTTTTAAAATTAATTTTTTTAAATTTATATTAATTATTAATTGTGATAAAATTAAATAATTTCAAAAAGATTGATCATAATAAATTTAATCTAATAAATTTAATATAATAAATTAAAATTGATTTATAATATTATATTATCATCAAACAAATATATATATATATATAATTGTGTGTAAACTTGGTGAAGATTGCAAAATTAGGGGTATTTCTATAAAAATTTTATTTTAAAAATATCGTGTTTAGTTTAATTTTTTTTATTTTTAAATTTTTAAATTATATTTTAAATTAATCACTCAAACTCTTAAAAAATTATTTAATATTTTTAAAATTTTAAAATATACATATTTTAAATACATCCAAATACTCTATAAAGTGATGCAAAGAATATTATAATAAAATAAGATTGTGGTGAGCTGAAAATTAATTACGGGTAAAAATTTGGACTTAAAGGGTTAAATAATTTTATTTTATAAATTAATTAAATTTATTTTTATAGAATAACTCGGATCCATCTAAATTTATACATTGCTATGTTCCTGTTGGACTTGCTTTACTTTTGGATTGGAAGATTAGTTTTGGCTCAAGTAATTGATGCATGGTATGTTTGGATGAGGAATTTGAATAGCTACTTATTAATGTTAATTTATGTATGTTTATAACTTTTAATTAAATTTTTTTTGAGATGAATATAAATACATTGCACATTTATTTCAACCTCATAAGAACTTAATTAACGTGAGTGGTAAATTTAATCAATTAAAAAATTTTGATATTAAAAAAAATAAGTCTATTTTTCTTGCATTATAATTTAAAAATTAAATCTTTTTCTACAAATAAATCATTTTCATTGGAGATCAATTTATGATTTAAACTCGGAATGAGATTGGGCTCTCTCATTTGGGTTTTTTCATGGATTAATCACAGGCGAGTAGGTGACTACAGCCCAAAGATTGAAGGCCTTTTGCATGATCAATCCTTCGGTTCACCCACTAAAGAAGTTTCAGATTCCAAGAAATTTTCTCTAATTTGTATCTGTCTCCAGAAATTTGGATTATGGGAATCTCTCAGATTCTGTTCTGGTACGGCCCTTGGATTCTTTTTACTTTTTTTTTTTCTTTATGCAAATTACTTAAGATGATCAATTATTATTTGTTTATTATTATTGTTGTATTTTAAATTGTTTTATTTGCTTGAAATTTTGATTCTTTAGTTTTAAGTTAAACCCATATTCCATTTTTGATAATCAAATGTGGGTTTTTCTTTGATTGTTATTTTGGTCATGATTCACTCTGAAAGTGAACAATTGTGTGCTTCTCTAGTTTCCTTTCTAACCATATTTGATTTAACATAGCTAGCTTGTGGGGGCAAGGCATGTAGATTTAAGTTGAGTAGAGTGAGCAATCACATGGGTTTTCCTTATTTTCTCATAGATAGAAGAATTTGCTACTGTTTTTATTTGGTCAAGACAGCAAAGGAGAATGCAAAATTGAAGTATTGTCAGGAAAAAAAAAACAAAGGGCAATTTTCATATTGATCTGGTAACCCACATTCTTGAAATATATGTTATTGCATCACTCATTAACTGGGGATAGAAATAGTAAATTTTAAGCGTTGATAATGATATTTTTAGTGTTTTTTAGAATGACTACTCAATGCATTGTTGAGCCACATGTACTGGACTTGGGACAGTGAATGATGAAGGCTGATTTGTCAAAATGGTTTTTTCATGATGAAGGAATTCATGGCAACTAGAGTCTCTTTGTACTATCGTCTAGTGTGGTGTGGTAGACTTAAGAGGAGAGGAATATACAAGCGCTCAACGGGTCAAACTTACTGCTTTTGTTTCTAAGATTTATTTTTATTTGATTAATCCTTAGTCCTCTTAGTATTCTGCTTCTTTTTGGATTTCTTAGATAGTTTTCATTCTTGTTTTTCATGGGATAACTCTCATATGCTTCCCATATACTGGAATCTAGTTTTTTTTGGGAGTTTAATTAAATCTCTTGTAAGAAAATGTAGAATTTGGATTCTGGTTATTATGCAGCATGTGAAACTTTGTCAGAGTTTTTAGAGAAGAGACTGCAAGTCAGGGCTGTAAAGTTAAGGATATGATGTTGTTCTTTCAGGTAAAAGATGCACTGATCTCTCCAGATTCTTGGCATTGCTTTAGTGGGATAGATGTTCAATGCTTTAGGCTAGTGTATTACAACTTAGGAGATTGAAAAATATGGTATTGTTAGACTCAATTGTGAGTTAACAATATGCACGGTAATCCAGATATCTTAATTATTAGATGATGGTGGTTATAGCGATGGTGACAACATTTATGAGCAGTGTCCCAGGAGACACTTAGGAGATAACATAAAAACAAATATAATTAATAATAATCACAAAATGATTAGGGAATTTTGTAGTAGACTGACTAGCAAAATTGCTTATTCTCTTCCATTTATCACGAGTTTAGTGGACCTCCTAGATGGATGAATATTTTCTTGACTGTTCATTGATCTGCCTGGAGCTTGTTTAACTATCAATTAAGTAGCTTAGGACCAATTATTTTATTGGAAATCCAAGTTGGCTGTCAATGTTTTAGAAACCATGTTCTAGGCTTGAGACAGACATCTTATCCTTCTTTTCAGTCCATTTACCTAATAAAGTGAATTTGGTTATGTGCAAGTTGAAGGGGGCACGTGAAATCAAACTTCGTAAAAATTTTATTCTGATCTCTTTCAATTCCTCTTCTGATACACCTGATTTGAATACTGAATTGGAAACTTTAGTTATGGTGCATACTTGGCATTTGGCAGATATTGCTTGGAAGCCTGTCAAATGAGCTTGCAGAAACTGATATTACCAGGGTTTCTACAACAGCTTGAAAAGTGAGCAAAAACTAGAAAGGTTTTCATGCTTGAGTGGTTTCAATTAAAGATATGGTATCATTCATTTTTGGCCATCCAAAGGCAGCTTTTAGAATACCCTTCTATTCATTCCTTTTGGTTTAACTTGCTTTCCTCCTGGCAAAGTATCTATTACAGAAAGCGGAAAAGTCCACTTTCCCTTTTCTGAGGAAGACTGCTGTACACATTCTCTGCTTCCCTTTTTAATATTTAGCTATTCTTGGTGGTTTAATTTAGCTTCATTTTTCATTTTCAAACCAATATGGTCGGTTCAATTTGAATATGCCTTCCAAATTGACAATGTCACCCCTCTGACCAATATGTTAACATTGTGTTTGAAATAAATGAACATAGAATTCATGTTATCTGCAAATGCATTTATGTAAACAGGGGCGGACCCATGTACATAGTGGGAGTGGCCCCAGCCCCGTCCCCTTCCCTCTTTCCCAACTATGGTTTGAAATAATAAAAGTTAAGATCCCAAAGTGACACTCCAATGGTAAAAACTTGACATCTTTATTAAGAAGTTTCGAGTTTGAATCCTAAATTGTGTGGGAGGGATTCATGGAAAGGAGACAATTGCCCTTTGTTGTGCAGCTTAATATTTAGATTCCGATATACCGAAAAATAAAATAAAATAAAATTAAAGACTAAAATGTATATTAAATTAAACCTCATGAAATATTTTATAATTAACCCTCCAAGTCCACCCCCATCCTCCCTAAATTGCCATTCTGTGTCTACCCCTGTTTGTAAATGACTTTTCATGTTTAGAATGTTCAATATTAAAAGTGGAATTCATTTTGAACTTGTAGCCTTACTAGCATGTACGTTTGTTATTTTAAATTTTATAACTTTACTACCTTTTACCCTTGTTAAGTTTAGAATTCATTTGCATATTCTATCAAATTTGACATAGTTAAAATTCCATAGAATTAAAAATATAGAATTCTAAATGAAACAAATTCTAAGTTTCATTTGTAACAAGCATTATAACTATGGATTTATAAATGAATTCCACAAAATTTCATGAAATTTGTTTATACCAAATAAGCTTTAAACAATTGAGAACAAGGCCTCTGCATTTGCTTATCTCAGTGATTGAGCTTTGTTATTGTTATACTGGCACTAACCCTTTTGAAAATTAGCATATGATGCACCATTCAATTCTTCATGTGTAACCTATATAGAGCTTTAGGCCTCAGCTGATGATTTTCTTTTCATTTCAACAATAAGCTAATATAGAAAAAAAAAACCTTAATGAACACTGAAGTCGATTAAATAGCATAAACTTGAAAAGCTTCTGTTTTAGCCAGAATGCTCATCCAACAGAACAAGAGGCTATTTTTTTGTAAAATGTCTGGTCCAAATTGTTTCTTTGCTTTCTAGTTAGATTATCAATTGCAAATCTTGGTCTGTTTAATTGAAGGAAAAGCAAAGATGCTCAACATATGATAGATCAGAATTTGATATTTGGAGGACCCAAGAATCTCTCAGGAGCTCATGGAAAGGTAAACTGGACCAGGCTTAGGTGATATTTAGAGCCCTGGCAAGGTATCAAGCATTTGAGCTATCTGACAATAAGCCTCTTGATTCTCTCTACTTTCTGTGGCTGAACTTTATTTTCTCTTATACTTTTACTTCCTAAAAGTGCAAAGTGCAATCCACTTTTCTTAAACATCACTGCTACTACACCCTTGTTTTTTCCTTTATGTATTTTAATGAGCTTTAGCTTTGTAGTATCCATCTTCTAAAAACTAGCACCTATTATTCGCAAAATTATTTTCATTTAGAGGCTGAAGGAAAGTTGATCATTTAGAAACATGCAATTGAATGAATTTCTATACATCTGATCACATATGAAAATCTATGATAATCTGTGATGTTATGCCATCTCAGTTTTCCAAATTCTCTTATCACTTATTATCCACTGAACTCTATCTGCTTGTTGATTGAGGTAGTCTTTTAAATTCTAGCAAGATCATTCCATTTTAGGACCCTAATATTTTCTTTTCATTAAAGGGTATCCCAGTGCAAATTTTTGCATTTGATCTAGAAAGGGATATATATATATATATATATATATATATATATATATAGAACCTTGCTTTTGCATTGCGAAAAGAATAATTTTTGAGGTTTCAACCTGTGACCTCCAGGCCACAATAGATTAACCTTATAGTTGCACCAGCTACCAAGACTTGCCCTTTAGTATTTTCCTCCATTGGGCCCCAAATTTGTGGGGAATCCTCTTAACATATCCTTGGGGTAAGAACCTTCTGTTCAATGAACTTTCTTAAACACTAGCGGGTAGCATACGTGGAAACTGACTTGCTTGAGTTGCATAGGTACCAAGTTGTCAATTTAGCAAAGATACCATGGATATTTTGCATATCTTTGGTGGAAAAGTACCTATTGCAGTAAAGCTAGAATCTGAAGCCAATGCTTACTATAGTGGAGAAATTGACAAAAGCTGACTGATTGGCAGCACTAGAGTGGAAATGTAACTCCAACAAATTGCTCTAAAGCTTGACGGCCAGTTTGACTACTTCAGTTGCTGACAAGTGGATATTATAGTTTTCTGTATTTAATGTGAGGGACTCATTTCCATGTGGCTGAACTTTGTTTTCCATGTGAGCATCTATTAGGAAAAGTGAAAAAGTGCAGCCTGCTTTAAAGATAAGTCAGAGCGTCTGCCCTTCACCTGTTTGGAACCTCCATGACCTGGGCTCTCATTACACAATGCAAAAATCCCCTCGTGTTGATGGATACTTAATTAATACCTATCTTGTATCTATATATTAATAGGTACATCAATATTTGTTGTCATATGGTCTGTGGTTGACGGCAGCACAACATCATTAACAATAAGCATCTTTAGTACATCATTAACAATAAGCATCTTTAGTGTCAAGTGCTTATTGAGTGCATGTGAAACTTTTATGCCTGACAAATACTATAGCATAAATGGATACTTGAAGGTCTATAAGCTCAGTAAGGACCTCAATTTTAAAGTGGGAAGCATAGCTGGCTCAGATTGTATTCATAGCATGCAATTGATTTCCTCCACAAAAAACCTCAATTACTCCTCTCTGCTCCATAATTTTGTACTCATCAATTCCCACATAACTGCAAAAGGTGCAATCTGCTTTTGTTTGAACCTCCAAATGCTGCAATAGAAATTGGATATCATGAGGAGCATATATTTTAATAATTTGTCAGCTACTAGGTGCAAGTGGATCTGTTAATTCTGTTGGTTGATACCCTTATGATAGGACTTTGATTTCTATGCTTTATTATTAAAGTGTTTTCTTAGATGAATGGGACACAGGAAATATAGGCAATATCTTGTTTTCTAGAATGATTGCCTGCATTATCTTCCCTTGAATGTTGGTTAGAAGTTAGAACCATATCACTAAATCACAATTCTCAATTCTGTTTACTCCCTAGTCACTTTTGCCTTTTTTCCTATATTCTTTCTTATTTTAAAATATGAATTCTACAGTAAATAAACTGCAAAGAATAATGAAATAAATAAAAGGACCAAAATTTGAGGAGACAAATTGCTTGTAATCCCAAGGTATGGCATAATAAATGGAAATTCAGGGTCCCTGCTGGTTGTATGTATATCTGGTTCCAGGTAGATATTCTACAAACGAGATCTGTAAATATCCACTTTCTTTACAGGAAAGTAAAATTAATTGATTATATAAAGCTGGCATCATTAATGAGAAATGCAATAAGATTCAGTTAGAAGAGTAACGGCTTGTATCAAGGGAGAATTACTATCAACCTGTTTTGGCAATCTATGCACCATGTGAAATAGGTTGTCAAACTTCCCTTGTGAAATGCCTACCTGTACTCTTAGACTTGATATCATCCTCGCATAAAGCTTAGTTACGTTAAAAACATATTGTAATTGCCTAATTGGTATAGAATACATTTTTTTGTATTTATAGCCTGCATCTTAAAAGACCTTTCTTAATCTCTCTTTCCTTTAGTTTCTCCAGACGTTCAGTGAGAGATTCTCTACTGGAAATTTAATTTGATGTGGATTGTTGCTATTAACTTGAAATGACTGTACAAACATTAAATGCTTTTATTCAGAAGCTTACCATTGAGGTAGTTTGGCTTCGGTTTCTCTTTTTCTCTTCAGCACTTAATTTTACCATTCACTGTTAGATTTCATTCATTTTATTAGTTTTTATTTAATTTGTCTGTCTACTTTTATATAGTTGCATCGTTGCAAGATTATACCAGAAATAAATTGAATTTGATGTTTCCAGTTTCTGACTATTTTTTGCTTGACATTGTTTGTGCTACACCTTTACTGAAAACTGTCTCAACCTAAGCTCCTTTTTCCTTTTGTAGACTTAGACATCCACTACTCATCGTTGCTGGGATGATTTGAATCTTGGACCAGAATACTTGGTGGAGAAAAGAATTGAGCATGTACATATATTGATGGTACAGAACTTGTCGACTCTGGCAAAAAGAGCAAATTTTAAGTGGCATACCATTGGTTTAGCCCAAAGCTGGAAAGCTCCTTGAACCTCCAATAATTACAACAGACAAAAAGGTATTGATGAGATCTTTTTTCTATGTAAAATTACTGCTTGTGGACCTCTACATCGTTCTTTACATCGTGGCTGAACTTTGTTCCTTTTCCTTTCCAGAAAGGTATGATTCTGAATCCTCTTTTCTAACATCACTACTGGTTACTAAGGATAAAATGAAAACCCTTCATTTCTTCTAACCAACAATTCAATTTGTGTACTTCTATCGAACTCAATATTTGATTTGTATGTCTCGTACAAGAAATCAACAGTACTTAATATTTCTTTTGCTTATAGATTCCAAAATTATAAATATACAGGCATTTACAAAATAAAATAATTATGAATAAGACAATTAATTAACAAAAACCAAACAGATCATTTCTCTAAATGAGATGATTAGATTCAGAAACATAACAGCTAGTTATTACCCTTATCTAAGCAGGTGTTCAATCTTTTTTAACTATGTAGGACTTGGAATGATGGGACAGTTCCATATCCAGTTTCGACCATTAGCGCTGTGGAGAACATCTGGTCAACTTCAACTTCTATGTCTGTTCTCTTTGCAAACCGGCCTTTGATCCGGGGTCTGGTTTCTGCATATGCTTTCCTTGAAGCATACCTGATTGTCTTCTCAAACTTCCTGGTCTTCTTTTTCTCTCTGTATCTTAGGACCCTTGCTTCCCTGTCCCTCGGACTAAGCTGGGGTGGCATCTGAATCGGAGGATTAGAGAAAAGGTCGATAGTCCCTTTCGGAGGTCTCGGGTGTGAGATTGAGACTTCACTCGTTGAATCAGGCACCACTCCAACATCTATTGATGAAATTGAGGCCTAATTGTAGGAAAAAAAAAAACACATGTACAAATATTTAGAATTATTTGTAATATTTTCCAATATTCTGTAAATTTGTTGTTCTATTTAATGAGAAAAGAAAATGAAGTTTTCTTGGCATTCCAAACACCCTTTGAAGCATAAAAAAGAAATTTTCTAGAATTTTCAGTTCTCTTTATCCCTGATCTTTATGCTCTAATAAACAGATAAATAGAACAGTACTCATCCACAGAAATCTCCTTAAAACCTCTTATTGATTATCCTTGATTTTTATCTTAATCCTAATTAATCAAAGAATAAAAGATAAATTAGAATCCAAATTTCAAATGGCGACTTGGAAAAAGAAAAGGGAAAAAAGAAAAAAGAAATAAAAGTGCTAAATCGCTTGCCTTGCAGATTCCACACTTTAGAACAATGGGTGGAAAAAAGGGAAAAAAATATGTTATTAAATGCAAGAAAATAATATATATATATATATTTTTTTTTAATTTGTCCGATATTAAGTTGCAAGATGGTAAAAAAATTTTAATATCTTATTTCTCCGTTTACAGGGCTGAAACTCGAAACCTTATTGACAAACAAACAAACTGCATATCTCTCAAATCTAAGATATATTATAAAAGAAAAATATATTCACATAAGACAAATAATATAATAATTAAATACTCAATAAAACAAGTTAAACATAAACTAACTTATTAATTAAACAATTAGAATTAATTAACTAAACTGGCATAGAAAAGCTTACAGTGTGGCTGATTGATCCATTGTAGCTGTAAGTAGGTTTTGATGAAGATTGATCAAATTCCAACCCTAATTGAAAATTATGGTGTTGATGATAATTTCCAACTTCTCCATACTGAACTGGAACAACACTATCACCTCCATAACAATTCTTCTGATGAAGATCAAGAAAATTATTGTTTTGATCAGAATTTGAATTATATTCAACAAGATCCAGATATTCATCAACTACTTCTCCACCAAACAGAAAACCATTACTATTATTATTGTTTGGGCAATTAGTATTACTGTTCTTCACAGGATTTAATAGTAACCATGAAGCTGACTCATCTTCTTCCTCTTCACCAACTCCTTCTTCTCCATCTTGTGTAGTGATGAACATGTCTTCCGTGGTCTCCCTGCCGGCCGGTCCTCCTTGAGGACCGTACAGACAGCCGGAAATGGGCAAAATGGGGACGCGTTGGTGGCGACTAGCCAACGGATTGGCTGAATGAATGTCAGCATCACATGCTGTACAGAGAGACGCCGCGTCTGCCTTGCATAAGAAGGCAGCCGGAGCGCGTTCACATGCCTCACACACCCACAACCGCTCATGGCGCGACGCTACCCCGTTAGCAGCATGGACTCGTGCATCACAACCGCTACATAAGTAAGCTGAGTCAGCTTTACAGTAAACGGTGCAAGCAGCTGCACGACATGCGTCACATGGACGCGCCCAGTTGTTGCCTGCACTGTTTCCGCCGTCCCCGGTGGTTTCGTCTTTCAACATGGTTTTTGGAGTGTTAAGCATTTGGGTTTGAACTATGAGTGAAGAGGTGAGAAGAGGGGGTGTAAGTATCTGTAGGTAAACACAAGTGGGAAAAAAGAGAGAATCCATGGATTTACACGTGGCATGAATTTGGTGGTTAAGAAAAGTTGTTGCATTATCTTTGTGGTTCGTTGAGGTTTGAGGTGGGTCCAGGTTAGTCTGAGTTGGAAGTTTTGGCTTTTAGAATCATTTAATGTAAGAAGACGAGTAATGGGAGTTACTTTCGCGAGTAGTGGTGAAAATTGTACTCGCTTTACTATGAAGACAATTGTCCTTGTCAAATTTATTGTTGCTCCATTTTCTATTTAGATCAGATTTTGTGTACACGTGTCGGTTACATAATACTAAAATGTTTTTCTCTGGGACGTCTAGCATGTGAGGGCTCGCATTAGTGTGTCCGGTTCAAAAGTATTTTTTGAAAAAGTATTAAGGTTAATTGCTCCAAAATTTTTATATTCTGATTAATTATATTAAAAAAAAATTATATTTTTTAAATTATATTAAAAAATTCATATATTTAATTTTTTTTAAATTAGGGATTTTTTTTGACTATTTTTGTTTTTTTTTTATTAGTCAATGGCTCGAAAATTAATTTTTAATTAAAATATTTAAAATACCCATGTTAAAAGAAAAGCATAAAAAATACACACGGAAAGAGAATTTACCGAAAAAAATATAAGGAAAACAAAGAACGGAGAAAAATAAAATAGAGAGAGAAGGAAAAGGTTGGGATTAGGCTCTCTTTGCCGCCTCCGCTTTCACTTTCCTTTTCTTCTGCTCTGCTCCAACTTCTTCTTCTACGCCTAGTATGGTGCAGTCAGGAAATCCTCCGGTCCCATGCCCCTCCAACCTACTAGTCTCATCACCTCTGGACCCCTTGGCTCTGGTCCATTGAGCACTGATCCACTCCCACCACCCAACCAAAGATTCAGCCAGCTCGACCATACCGCATCAGAGGTTGGATCCACCTTTAGCAAAGTGCTCAATATATCGGCAGTGACCAGCTTGACAGAGGATGTCAAGTGAGCTTTAAGATTTCAAGGCCCGTAGTGTGGGTGATATTGACAATGATGGCGATGAGATTGCTTATTGGTGCGTTGTTGATGGTGGCGATTAAAAAACTCGTTATTTTGTTGGCCGAAGGGACGATTGATGACCCTAATTCTAGGCATTCTCTGGAATTGCGTATGGGTGATATTTGAGCTAATTCAGTTTGATTATATTTATTTTTTCTGGAATTACATATAGGGATTTTTGAGCTAATTCAGTTTGATTATATTTATTTATTTTATCTTTTTCCTCCAAATTTATGTTGTAGTGGGGGCGTATGGTTTAATTGATTTATATTATAAATTATTAAATTTTGTATTGGCAGTGAAAATGAAAATTATAATATGATTAAGAGTAATATGATTTGAGTGAAAATTAAATTGAAAATGAATGATATTATAATTTTTTTACATAAATTTAATGAATTTTCTAATATAAGAATGTCAAATTTTATTGGAATTAAAATGCAGAGACTTTTTAGTATAATTTTAAAAATATAGAGACTTTTTAATATAATTGACCAAAATATAAAAATTTCATAAAATCATCTTCTAACATCAATAACTATGCAGTTCTTATACGAATAATTTAATCATGCTAAATTCATAAAAAAAAAATACGATATATTAAAAATATATAATTTTATTAATAATTCATTTGGATTAATGTTAGTTCTTGAGTTTTCCATTGTTTCATTTAAGGGATAAGATATAATTTTAACTGTGATATTAAATTTTAAAAACACATTAATACTTAATATTTTTTGAGATATAATTTTGATCCTAATGTTATTAAAAATTACAATTCTAATTCTTCTCTCCGTTGACTTTCATCTTTGGGCCTCACATGGATTAAAAAATAATTGATAAATTATAATTTAATCCCTAAAATTTTATTTATGTACAAAAAGTATTTTTAAAAATTAAATATATAAAAATAAAAATAAATTAATAACTAAATAAAAATTAATTATTTTATTTAATTAAAATTAAAATAAATATTATTTTTAATTTAAAATTATTTTTTATTAAATTAAAATAAATTTTTATTTAACTATTTACTTTTCTAAAATTAAAATAAATAAAATTATTTTTTAATTATTTAATTTATTTTCTTATTTTATAAAATTTGAAAATTATTTTAATATATTTAATCAAAAAATTATTTTTTATTCCATTAAAATTAAAATAATTAAAAATAAATTATTTTTCTCTTATTTTATATATATATGAAGTATTTTTAGTTATTTTACTAAAATTTATTAAAAAATAAAAAAATAATTAAATAATTAAATTTATGAACATAATCAAAATACAACCCCTAGTTGTACTTAGTTTTTTAAAAATCATTCCTAAAATATTGACTTCTTTTTTTATATATATATATTTTCTTACTCTTCATTTAATAATTAAAATTAAAATATTTAAAAATATATGTAAATAATTTTATGTATAAAATATTCATACACAATTTTTTTTATTTATATTTTAATTTAAAAATAATATAAATTACTTTTTTATTTAATTAAATAATTAATTTTTAAAAGTAATTTATTTTCTTATTTTTCTATATTTAATTAAATAAAATTATTTTTTGCATATTTAACAAAATAAAATAATTTTATTTTAATATATAAAAAATATTTTTTAATCAAATATATAAAAATAAGAAAATAAATTAAATAAAAAAATAATTATTTTAATTAAATAAAAATAATAAAGAAAAATATAATGTATGAATATTATACATAAAATTATTCATATATATATATTTCAAAATTTTTCATATATATTTTTTAATATTTTATATATATATAAAAGAGACGATATTTAGATATAAGAGCATTTAGAAAAAAAAAATACAGTTAATTTTTGTATTTTAATTCCGTCAATAATCTTGGTTATTCATTTATTTTTTCTATTTTTTTATTAAATTTTAATAAAATAATTAAAAGTGTCACGTATATATATATATATATATATATATATAGAGAAAAAATATCTATTTTAATTTTAATTGAATAAAAATATTTTTAAATTAAATATATAAAATTATAAAATAAATTAAATAATTAAAAAATAATTTTATTTATTTTAATTTTAGAAAAGTAAATACTTAAAAAAAATAATTATTTTAATTTAATAAAAAGTAATTTTAAATTAAAAATAATATTTATTTTAATTTTAATTAAATAAAATAATTAATTTTTATTTAGTTATTAATTTATTTTTTATATATTTAATTTTTAAAAATATTTTTTTGTAAATAAATAAAATTTTAGGAATTAAATTATAATTTGTCAATTTTTTTTAATTAATGTGAGGCTCGAAATAAAAGTTAAAGAAAAAAAATATCAAAATTATAGATTTTAATAATATTAAAATTAAAATTATATTTTAAAAAATATTAAAAATCGATATATTAAGTAAATATTAAAATTAAAATTATACTTTACTCTTAATATTATTGTGAAATGAATGGGGTAATTTTTTAATAATTTTCTTCACTATAATTATCCAATGTAGTCAATACAATCTATATTTACACAACCAAGCCACTTAAAGCAACATCTAAAAATTTGTCGGCGATCTCTGATTAGCTAGATTTCGACAAACAAAAATAAAACCGTTAACAAGAGATAGAACCTCTTATTTTTTCATTTTTATCTACAATTTTTAACTATAAACGGAAAAAAATGAGAGAAAAATAATTATTGTGAAAAAAGGGGTAATTACTATAAAGTCCTTTCATTTTGCCATAATATATTAAAAAGTCCTTATATTTTCAAAATTATATTATAAAGTCCCTATATCTTGATTCCGTTATAATATAAAGTCTTTCTGTCAAATACACCCAATTTTGCCGTTTATGAATTGTGAAAAGACGTCACTATTCTTATTTATATACAAAATCTGAAGAGTGGAAAATCAGTTGAATGACTTGTCCCTCGTTTTCTTCGCTCTCAACTGCTTCCCGTTTTCCAATACCAAATTGTAACTTTTGAAATTTAAAATCTCCAAGAACAAAAATTTTTTTAATAAAAATCTTCAAAAAAATCACTATTTTCGAAAAAAAGTTACGTTACCAATTATTTTTCGTTTACCCATTCTGTATTTTCGAAGAGAACAGGGGTTAGAGATAGCAAATGAGGTATGTGTTTAATTGTGCATTGTTGATTTAATCTTTTTGTATATTGTGTTTTGTATGTTAAAGGACGAGTTGATAATTTGAGTTTTGAATTGTTATCGAAAAGTGGGTGGGTTTGCATGGGGTTGCAAAAAAAGGGGTAAAAAATTACTAATTTTTTTTTTCTTAGTTGTGGAGTTTACGGGCTATATCTATGTTTTGGCTATATCTTAGTTGTGAAGTTTGGGGGTTAGGGATTTGGTAGATTTTGCGGTTAGGGTTTGAGTATGCAAACTTAAATTTAATCGGTATAAAATAATGAATGTTAGTTGTTAGAGATTGTAAAATAATGTTTCAGGTTGTTTTTGCAAATGGGTGTGTCTGCCATTGACTGCATTTGTTCATTATTGTTTGTTTGTTTATTATTTGTGGGTGTGACAGTGTGAAAGTTTGCAAATTCCTCTGCCATTGCTTATATTTATTTCATTTCTTCTTGATTTTCAGATGGCATATGCAAAATCATATATTCTGCATCTTCATTTTGATGATTATGAAGCATACATTGACAATGTGAAGCTAGATACATATTCCAGAGTAATACTCGTCAAAGATTGTTACAAGGCTTTTCAGACATTAATAGCCCGAGATATTGAGATAAGCAGTGGGAATGGGAAGATATTGAGAACTGATGCAGATGTGGATGATATGTTCAGACAATACAGAGAAAATCCTGAAATTCCTATATATGTAGATGAGATAGTGGAACCTATTGATGTTGCTAGACCTGAAGTTGAATTTGAGGCAAATGTGGAACCTGAAACAGTTGTATTAGATTCAGATGAAAATGAACCAGTTATCGGAGAAGCAAAAATTGATTATCATCCTCAACATACCCTTCCCACCATACCTGAAACTAAACCAGAAAAAGTATGTACAACCTGAACCTGAAGCAACCCCACATTATGAACCTGAGCATACCCCAGAAACTCAAGTTGAACCTACCCCACAAATTGACCCTTAAACTGAACCTACCTCACAAACTCACCCACAAACTGAAACTACCCCACAAAGTTACCCTCAAAATGAACCTACCCCACAAACTGAAACTGACCTTCAAGCTGAACCTACCCCACAAAGTTACCCTCAAAATAAACCTACCCCACAAACTGAAACTGACCCTTAAACTGAACCAACCCCTCAAACTGAACCTACCCCACAAACTGAATCAGAAAACCCTACCCCACAAACTGAACTAGAAAATCAACATGAACCTACTCCACAAACTGACCCTCAAACTGAACATACCCTATATACTCAACCTCAACCTACCCCACATACTCAACCACAACCTTCTCCACATATGCAACCTAAACATATGGAACCTGAACATGTTATGAGAGGCAGATGTAGGGGCATAGGAAAGGGCAGGGGCAAAGGAAGAGGCAGTGGCAGTGGCAGTGGCAGGGTGAGTGGCAGGGGAATTGGTAGGGGAAGTGGTAGGGACAGTGGCAAAGGCAATAGCAGCAGGAGGGGAGTTAGACAAAGAAGGATTAGGGCAAGAGCAACTAATGATGTGGATAGTGGAAAAAGTGATAATGAATATATTTTTTCTGACAGTGATGATGAGGATTGGCTACAAGAAGGGGGTGAAGTTAGTAGTAATAGCCAAAGTAGTGATAATGATGAGATGAGTGATGTTAGTGATGAAGGAGTTCAGGATGATCCTTATGATATACTGAATGAAGATGATGGATTGAGTGATGCAGGTTTTGATAGTGAAATGATGAGCCATGCAGTGCTTGATTATGAAGAAGAAGATGTTGATGCTAGTAATAGGAAGAGAAAAAGGGGAGCAAAAAATACAAAGATCAATATGCCAATGAGTGGTAGTGGGACGGATAATCTGAAATTGTATTTGAAGTAGGACAAGTGTTTGGGGATGTTACTATATTTAGGAAGGCTCTTTCTGATTATGCAATTAAAGGTGGATATAGCCTACAGAGGTTAAAAAATGATGGGGCGAGGGTGACTGCTAAATGCATAGGTGAAAATTGTAACTGGAGAATTCATACATCAAAGTTGGATGACCATCATACATTTATGATTAAGACTTTGATGAATGAACATACTTGTGTAGCACCAACTTCAACAAGGAATCCAGATGCAACAACCAGATGGGTCTCAAGCAAACTCATGAAAATGATTAGTGTTGACCCAAACATGAGCTATGAATTAATAAATCAGCAATTAAGCAGTAAATTGGAGATTAATTTGCCAATGTGGCAATTGTATAGAGCAAGAGCCCAAGATAGGATGCAATCTGAGGGTACACACCAGGATAGTTATAGAAAACTTAGAAAGTATATGGAGTTTGTATTACAAGTTAATCCTGGTAATGTAGTCAAGTTTGAACCTATTGAAAAACAAACTTATGATGATCCTACAAAGTTCAAGAGGATATTTGTTTGTTATAAGGGTGCAATTTATGGGTTTAAAGATGGTTGTAAACCATTTATAGGCATGGATAGACGCCATTTAAAGGGCCTTTTGGAGTGCTATTGAGTACAGTTACTCTGGATGGTAATAGAGGTGTTTTGCCATTGGCAATTGCTATAGTTGAGTCTAAGTGCAGAGATACATGGATGTTCTTTTTAAACCTACTGAAGGATTGCATTGGCAACTATGAAAAAGGCCTAACTTTCGTGACGGATAGACAAAAGATAAAATTTTAGTCTGTATTTTCTTACTTTGTTTGCTTTATTTACAATGTTATTTATTTGCTTTTTTCAATTTTTTTTTAGCTTTTCTATTTTGTTGTTTGGAGGGCTGATAGACAAAATTTTTTTACATATTTTGGTTTCTCTAATATTCTATTTTACTTTGCTGTTTAGGGTGTAATTGAAGCTGTTGATGTACTTTTCACAAATGCTACACATAGATATTGTGATTGGCATATTTTCAGTAACATATAGAAAAAGTTTAAAGGTTTAAGCTTAAGAAAAGTGTTTTGGAGGGCTGCTAGAGCCACCAATGAACCTGCTTTTTGGGTAAAGACGAAAGAGCTTAAAAAAATAGATCAAGAAAAACCTTTTAAGTGGCCTATGGAAATCCCAAGAAAGTATTAGTGCAGACATGCTTATGATTCTGTTAGCAAAAGTGAGCATCAAACAAATAATATGACATAATCATTTAATAGTTGGATAAACAAGATAAGGGGATTGCCTATTATTAACCTACTTGAATCTTTTAGGCAAAAGAGTATGGTTATGTTGCAAAAACGATATGCCAAAGGATGTTCATGGGAGGGAAAAATTATACCAATGGCAAAAAAATGTTTAAACCTTATTATAAGAGAGAGTAGACATTGCACATTGCTACCTGACAGAAATAATGAGTATGAGGTGAAAGATGGAAATGTCAAGTTTGCTGTGAAATTTAATGAAAGAGTGTGCAGTTGTAAGTGGTGAGCGATAAGTGGTCTTCCTTGTAAGCATGCAAGGGCTAAAGACCATAAAGGAGCTAATATTGAGGATTATTGTGATCCTTATTATAGTGTCGAAATACATATTAAGGCATATAGTGGGATTATTCACCCAATGTCTGAGCAAGACTATGAACCTGATGATGACTCCCAAGTGATTTTGCCTCCTGAAAAAAAAAAGAGACCTGGAAGACCTAAGAAGAATAGAGTCAGAGAAGAAGGTGAAGGAGAGGCATCTAAAAGAAGTGAAATAGTGAGATGCAAAAGATGTGGCGGTCTAGGTCACAACAAAAGAAATGGTAATGATTTAAAACCTTATTGAGTTCATTTCATATAAATGCAGTGCATTATTTTAAACCTATTTGATTTGTTTATGATACTTCTTTGGAATAGCACCAAGTGCAAGAGGAGGAAAAAGAGGAAGAGGAGGAAGGAGGACTACAAACATACAAGATAGAACCATTCCAGAATCTCAGCAAAGTAGGATAACACAAGCGACAGGAAGCCAAGCTCAACAACAACCTTAAAAAGTATGAAGACATATCAACAACAATATAGGAGAATTTTTGAATTCCTATAACTAGTTTTTTTTTTTTTTTTTGTTAATGGCTGTTGAAGTATATATTTTTTGCAAATATTTTAGTAGAATTATATTTTTTGGATGGTACGCATATAAAAGCCATTGACCACAGTAATTGGTATATTTTGGGCGGTACATAGGGTTATTCATTTTGTATGTATATAATTGATTGAATATTAATCACAGTAATATTTTAAGGGCCACATTTGGTTGTAATTATGGTGAACATTAACCACAATTACCATAGTAATGAAATTATATCTACATTTAAAGTCTTATTGTAAATTTCAGGCATTTCTGCTATATTTTTTCAACAGGTGACTGTTATACAAGGCCGATTGAATATAAATTGTAGTTGTAAACATAAATAATATTATTATTAGAAAATATTATACTACCACATCTTTGTATTAGAAAATATTATACTACCACATCCATTTGTTATAAAATATTATACTATTAAATCCTTACGTTTTAAACAAATTATACTATGTATAGTCCTCCGTTACATATGAAAATACTGGTCACCCAACTTACATTATACCAGTATTGTTTACCCAACTTAGCCCTAAACCCAAGTTGTCCAAAAACAACATCATAAGAAGGTGGAGTTTCAAAATAATATTATATTCAATAAAGTAAAATATATTGATAATTTTTACATTCTCACATTAATTAGTACAAATCATCTAAATAATCATTGCGCATTCTTTCCCAACTGGAACACAACTATAATTAAGACAATAAGTAAGAAAATCTTCTGTTTGCTTAACATATTCTTAAAATCTTGTAGCTTCTTCACTACCTTCTGATTTTCTTCTTTCAACATCTTCATTTCATCAAGTTTCGTAGATATAACAAAGTCCCTGAAATTAGGGCTGTCAGCAGAATGATTGGTAGTAGGAGACCTCATAAGATTAGGACTTTTTGCAGATTGATTGGTAACCTTTTGACACCAGCCCAAGAAAGTTTTACAAACTCCATCTGCACATGCGTAATACAACCTATTCTTGTTCTTGTAGGATTCAGAGATTCTAATTGCACAACTGTTGCCACAGCTACAGATCTTGTTCAAGAATCTCCCTTCCCATCCATTTGCACTGTTTGAAGACATCTTCCTCTCTCTCTCTCTATATATAAAAAAATTGAATTTCAAATCGCACCGCGAAAAAAAAAATCCATATCAACCCTATTTTCAAATAACAAACACCCACATCAACCCATATTATCTAAAATTAGTCGGATTTAGGCGATGAAGCAAAAACCCCTTTCTTCTTAGCTTATTTTTTGTTCTCGTCAATTTCTTGTAATGATGAAGAAAAAAAAATTTCCTTCAAAATAATTAACGTACTAATTTATTAAAATTATAAATGGTGTTTTGAGTATTACTTAAAATATTTAAAATAATATTTAATTTTTATTTTGTTGACTAACAGAAAATAGGTCAAAAAAAGACGGAATGACCTTATATTGTAAGAGAATTAAAATATAGGGACTTTATAGTATAATTTTGAAAATATAGAGACTTTTTAATATAATATGGTAGGATGAAGGCATTTTATAGTAATTACCCCTAAAAAAAATAATTTAAAAAAAATCAGAGCAAGAGAGAAAGAGGAAGGAAAGAGAAAAATAGCTTGTGCGTCTCTCTCTATCTTCAGTTTGCTTTATCTCTCTTCAATCCTTTGCTTCTCTTTAGCATAGAAGAAGTGAAGAGAAGGTAAAGGAAAGGAAAAGAAGAGAAAGGAAAGGAAAGGGAAAATCCTTCCAAGCATCACAATAATAAGCATATTGAATATCTGGGTTTTTGGTTTCTGCTTGCTTGGGACGGATTTGATTATAATTTCTATTTATTTATTCTTTTGGGTTTTCCTAATATTTTGAGCAGAGAAGATGATGGTAGCAAATAGTTTCGATCTGTGGCAAAAAGATGCTTTCTTTACTGCAGCTGAAGAAGTTCAAGAATCTGCTGATATGTACGTTTCATTTCTTCTTGTTTTTCAGTTCATGGGTTTTTTTTTAATGTTTTGAGGTTTCACAATTTGTTTATTGAAGTTTTGTTAAAGAATTTTGGTATGGGTTTTGTTTAATTCCTCATTTCTTGGTGTCTGGTAATGTGGGTATAGTACAATTTTATTTATTTATTCATCTGATTTGGTTTTGTTTTTGAATAGTTTGAACTTTATAGTTTGTTTGGCTTCTGGGTTTTCTGTATATGCTTTTTTTACTCAGTTTTTAGGCCTTTTCGCTTGCGGGTTTGGGTTATTTTTTTGTTTGAATTTAATATGTTAACTTATGGAGCATCATCTTGTGGATGCATGTTGGTATGTCTTTCATCATAAAGCTTTGTAAAATAATTTGCAGATTTGTGCTCTAATATTAATATTTTAATGAGCCTTTGTGCACTTGTAGGATAGATAAGGTGTATTGTTGGTTATGTTTCACCAATACCAAGGAACTGCTTTGTTTTCTTTGGAGCAAGTTTTATCTAATTTAATTTGTTTACGATTTGAAGTTAGTTTCTTGTGCTGTAAAAGCAATACATAGGAGGTTTGTTAGCAATTTCCATTCTTTGCTTTATTTGTTTGTCCAGAATGCAATCAGCATATAGGATGTGGATAAGAGAGAAGAAAGAGGGATCAAAGCTGGAGGATCTAGATGAACTGTCTAGAGAGCTTCAAACTGCATTAGGTACTGCAAAATGGCAGGTATGTCTCGGTTCTTCAATTTGTAAATATTAATTTTGGGATTAAGACTGAGTTGAGTATAAAAATTAATTTTAGCTCTCCCCTCTCAATCTTCTTATATCCCGCAATTTGTCGCCAACCAAAATGAGATTAAGAATCCCTTTAATTGATTAGTGCTTTCAATATTTACTGATTGAACTATTGGCTTTTGCATCATCCATCCTGTATTACTAAGCTTGAACTGCATTTGTGAAACAGTTGGAAGAGTTTGAGAGGGCTGTCAGGTTGAGCCATGGACATAGTTGTGATGATATAACAGCATCCAGGCATAAACAGTTTATTGCAGCCATTGAAAGTCAAATTTCACATGTTGAAGCAGCATTAAGGGAAGCTTTTAGAGAGGAAGGACAACCTCTTCAATGGGTGAATTTGAATAAAGAAGAACGTGATGATTTAGCCTTATTTCTATCTGGAACTCCCCAAATTCCTCAAATTGTTAAAGATGATGGCTGTACACTCAGACCACCTATGAAAAGTCATTTTATAGAGAACCACCATGCAAGAAAAGGTGCAGACCATAGTCCTAATGCTACCTTTAGTGGAGGTTCTTACAATGAAAATGATGTCAACGATGTTGTTACTAGTGAAAAAAATGGTGAATTTATTGTAGATGTAGATGAAAATGAAATTTCTAGAATGAGAAATGATATAATTTGTCAAGCTGATAGAACAGTTGGGACAAGGAAAACATGGAGTTCACCAAATTTTGGCACTTTAAAGATTGTAATTGCTGATGAAAATGAACATAGGAATGGATCAATGGCAAGTATTGAGGCTACACCTAAAGAAAAAGGGTCCAAGCGTCTCTTCTGGAAGCAAAGATGTGCAGAATATTCTCAAGCAAGGGGATCCTCTAATCTGTTCAATCAGGTAAGAAAGTTATGCATTTAAGAAATGCACTAATTGTGATAGTATTTCATTATGAAAATGTGATGTGTCATCCACGTTACAAATGAGAAATAAAGGTATGGGCTGTATGGTTTGTCATGCTGTGGTGAATTCAAATGGGTAATGCCTGTAAAATTTTCAAGATCTTTAGTTTTGTTCATTGTAGACGATTATATTTAGGTCAATTCCTTGAATTATTTTTAAATTTGTATCTTTGCAGCTCTTTGGTCAAGTTGGTGGGTTCCAAAGGCAATTACAAGCACCAACTCACCGACAGTTTAGTTGTTCTGTCCAACTTACACTGGCCTTAATGCTAAGTATTTTTTTGATTGGTAAGTTATTGATTCATTTTAACTTCATGTCTTGTTTTCTATGAGAAACAAATCTAATGTATCCCTCCTCTTCCTGGTATGCTTTAGTGATAAATAATGCCACCTGGTTGGAATTGGGTTTGATACAGAATTTGAGTCTATTGGTCTACATACTGAATTGATATGATATTATGGACACAATCAACTGTGTAGTTCAGGATCTAAGTAGTTAAAAAAAGTTATTTTCAATATGTTGTGGATGTCATATCAACTAAGCTGACATTTCATATTTTGCAGTTGTATGGTCTTGTTCTTCAGAATGTGTAGCTTCATTATCTGTTTTCAGAAATTTACATAGTTGACTCTTTTCAAACTATCATTTGGTTTATGGCTAAATTATAAGATTTAGATTTAGTATATTTCAAAGCAATTTTTTTACAGCCATCTAATATGGTGTAGGATGTATTTGTTTATGCAACTACAATCATATGATGTCATTGTTATTAATTTTTAGGATACTTGTATGTAAGTTGTATTTCTGGTTACAAAATAGTGTTCAGGAATATAGTATTTTGGAACACACTTTCCAACATCACAGAGGTAACTTTTTTAACATAACTAGAAATCAGTCCCTGTTGTTTCTAGGATTTGCTTTTGCCAGCATCTTCAATCCAGAATTTATGAGGTTTATCTTATGCAGGACATGCTTACTAATCCAGCAGATATTAGCAGCCTTGTTTCTGCAATTTGATTCCACATTACTCAACTTTTTGTTTGATATGCAGCACAAGTTCCATTGTTGTTGTTTTTGTCATTTTACATTTTTTTTTTAACTTGCCAAACATTATGTTTTAGAAGCACTTTTACTGCTTGTTGGAACCCCAAGTAGTAGCATTCTCATGTTCCCTAATTGCATATACATGAATTTGGTGTAAAACAAAGTATTTGTGCAAATAAGCATTGTAAATGTTAAATTCTAATTTCATTTATTTTTCTGCAGTGCCTTTTCTAATTTATTCAGCTTGAGAGGAAGTGGTCTTTACTCTTTACTACTCATGATCAAGGTAAAAGGTTACATATTTTTCCCTAGGAACTTCATTCCCTTTTTTCGTATTTCATGGCAGTGGCCTGCAAACTCAAATTTTATGAATGGAATATTAAAATGAGGTAATGGATCATAGCTTCTCTGCAAATGTTAGGATTTGATCCTATATTTCTAGCTGTATGGTGGTGAACTTATTACCAAACCAAGACATAATGGCATTCAAACATCAAATTACGGTTTATACTTTGGACATGAGGTGGAGTTTCTTAAGATAGTTTTAGTTTTAGTTTATTCTTGGGTATTTGTAATGTTTTCATCACATTATCATATAATTATTCAGCTTAAAACTTGAAATGGAATGTTCTGTAGGAAAATAAACAAGCATACTTTTTTACATTGTTGTGATGCCAGATTTTGGCTGAAAAGTTGAAGTAGGATGTTTCTTAGTATTAGATTGAGTCCTTATGCTTTCTAGCCTCTTGAGACTGACATTAGTTGAGCTCTCATCCCTTGTCAGACACTTGTCATTTGCCAAGATCTAGGGATGAGAGCTTTATGCTATCCAAGTTGCAAGTTGCTGAAGAGAAACATCCACCAAAACAGGTTCAGTTCATATCAATTACTGATTCATGTTCATTTATCTATTTAAATTTTTGCCGGAAAGGAAAGTTTCATTATGAGGCGTATTATGGCATGCATATGTCGTGAACACAATCTTCTTTGAGATTGTTCTTCCTTGAATGATGAATATGTCGAAAAGACTTCTTGCTTGTGGCTGTGGGCTAACTGAATTGAGCCTTTGGGTCCTTTCCTTTTTATGGTAAATTTGGCTCCTATTGGATTGGTTGTCTTGGGGTTTCTTGGATAGGGGTAATCATCCTTTTTGACAAATATTTTGCAATTTTGAACATAAATGACTATGATTCTTGGATCTCATTCATGAATAACTGAATACAGAAATGAATTTATGCAAATTACTGTTGCTTGATCATATCATAACAAGTTTCGGCTTGTGATTTCACTTTCTGCTGTGATATCATGGTTTTATCTTCCGAAGTCAAAATTCAAATCCTTCATTTCTTCTCAATGATTTTCATCTTCAAGGCAATAATTTTCATCTTCAAGGCAATAATTTTCACCAATCAAAGAAGCTTAAATTTCCAATTTATTAGGTTAAGTGTTAGGAATTCAAGTAATGAGATTTAGCTTAATTGTTGTTGGTTGGCAGGTTAATATTGTTTGTTTGCAGGCAGTTAGGTTTGTTCCTGAATTCTAATATTAGTAGAACCTGATTAACATAATCGAGTATTGGAAAACAATAACAAATAAATTTTCTCTCTCACAACTCTCTCCTGCTTCCTCTCCTTTAGTTTTACATCTCAGATTCCCTCTTTCATTTTTCTATTTCTTTTGATATCTTTTGCCAAACACTAAAAATAAGGCTTGCAAATCCTAAGATTAACATGAGTATTATATTTATAATGGCAGTGGCATTTTATTTGCAGGTGCAAAGCCAAAAGCTATCACTGAAGAGGGAAAGGATGCATAAAGGAGGATGCTAACAATTGCCATCTTCCCATCTATTGTTGAAGTTTGAGATTGAAGATTTATAAGCTAGCATGCGTCCCTGTATCAGGGGAGTGAAACCAGCTGCAGGAATTGGATTGTCTAGCCTACGAAATTGTGAACTATTCTTCTAGTCTGAAACATATTTGGTAGCGTACAAAATCCCATTTGAATTGAACTTTGAAATTGAAATTTAAGATAAAGAAATTGGAGGGTCTTCTCATTGTAACTATGAAGGAGCTTTTATTTGCATGTAGTAAATATTTAATACTTTTGTGTTTGATAATCAATGCTACAAATTCAATTAGTCATGCTTAAAGAGTCAAATTATATCACTTTTTTCATTACAGCTATCAGAATACATAGAGTGATATAGTTAAACTCAATTAATTTTAAAATTACAATCAATTTTAATTAATTTGAAATTTAAAGTTGAGTTGCACATTTAAACATAATTTAACGATAAATATATTTATCTGATCAATAAATTCATAATAATTCTTCATTCTTAATATATAATTTTTAAAAAACAAGAAAAAATGAATTGAGGTGAATTATCATCAGACTTTTAAAAAAAATCTACCAAAATGACTATAACAATTTTAAACTTTTAATTATAACTATCATGTCAAAATAAAAGAACTAAAATGAAATTAAGATTAAAGAAAACATTAGAAATGAGAATGAAACAATTTTCATTTCATCTAAAATAGAATCTCCAACTTTCAAATTCTCAATCCTATGATAAATTCTTCTTTAATAAAATGTTCCTCCACCGCTATGCATACATCCACTATCTCCGGAGTTGTATCCACTACCGTCACATCAAACTGGAGAAGGAATTCTTTTGGATGAATAGGCTACATAGGCACGTATTAATAAAAAGTTAACTAAGAATTTAGGCCGATGATAACATTTCAAGAACTTGGTAACTTATGCATAAAATTGCAAAAATTAAAATTAATTGTTAAAATTGCATAAAATATAAGATTTTTTTAATTAATCCTATAAAAATATAAATAATACAATAAAATTTTTATAAATTAATACTCGATAAATTAATAATCTTTATTATACAATAATTTTTTACTGTCTCGACTTAAATTAATACTCTATTAATTAATAAAATTTATAGAGATTTTACTGTAGTTTTGATATTGGAATACATTCCTCTCCACACTTTTCCTCTGTAGTTAGCCTGTTACCTCAACCATTATCGGTTCTAATCTATTTTACATTTAAAATTATGTTCATTTAAGTATATTGTAGAAACAACGAACAAAAGCGCCCATGGCCTAATGGATAAGGCGTCTGACTTCTAATCAGGCGACTGTGGGTTCGAGTCCCACTGGGCGTGCCCTTAAAAAATATTAATTGTTTTTTAATTAACTAAATTGTAAATTATTTTTATTTTCACTAAAAAAATCTTTCTTCTAAAATAAAAAAAAAAAAATTAAATTAAATTACATTTGCTTCTATAGATTTCCATTTAAAGTTTTTCTTATTTTAACTTTATTTTTTTTTATTTAAATTGTACTTTTTTATCTATGGTATAAAATTCAATAATAAATATTAATTATAAAACATGCAATTAATATGAAGATTTAAGTAAAATTTTTAATATTAAAATACGATGAATTCATTCATAATAAAATATCATATGTATAAATTAATTATCGAGAATGGTATAATTAATCTCAATTTTTCTATAATTCTTATAATTTTATTAATTTTTTCCTAAAAGTTTCATTTCCAATTTCAACAATTTCTATAATCTAAATCATAAATATTTTTATAAGCTATTAGATTAAATAACTATGAAAAAGAAAATTAAAATTAGTTGAAAATGATTTTTTATGAATTTTATATTTACGTAAATATAATAAATTATTATTATATGAATTATATTTCAAAAAATAAATACTAAAAATTATATATATATATATATATATTAAAAGTTATTATTTATTTGAAAATATGCTTTCTAAATTTTAATTTTTTTATTTGGAATTTTTTTAAAAATAAGTAGTTTAAGAAAATTACCTGAACGTAAAATTATTTTCTTTTATTTAATATTATATTTTAATGTCTTAACTTTGAACTTTAGAACAAAATACAAGGATTCTTTTAAAACTTTACTATTTAATCTTATATTATAATAAGATCTTGTTACTATTAATTAGTATTTGGATATTTTAAAGAGTTTTTTTTTTTTAAATGAGTAAGTTAATAAAATAATTTGAGTACAATTATAGTAATATTTTTATAGAAATTTAAATTATTTATTTAAATCCTTTTAAAAATTATATTAAACCATATTATTTTAGTTTAATTTAATCCAAACGATATCGGATACACACCTAAGATTGTAAAGTTCTATTTATTTTTAAAATTAATTTAAAAATAATAAATTTAAAGCAATTTATAGTAGAAAAAGATTATTTTTTTATTAGATTATTTTATCCAATATATGGTTTGAAAGAATTCTTTTTAAAGTAAAATTATAATTGCAAACTAATTTATTAGAATATAAGATAATTTATTTTAATTTGAATTTTTGAAGTTATATTTTATTATTTATTATTGGAAAAAATAAATATTCTAAAATAAAATTTTAATAGTATAATAAAAAATCAGTTGTTTGATAGGTTTTCTTAATCAATTTAATAGTAAATCTATATAGTATGTATATTTCTATGTGAAATATCTTGTTTGCCCTTTGCTTATTTTGTTGGTTATGTTGCTTGGCTGTCTAAAAAACAGCAGCCGCTAGAGGGAATGCCATTTGTCATTTTCTTATTTCAATAAGGGCATTTTTGGTAGATAGTATAGATTTTCTTCTTATTATATTTTGATTTTGTTTACTTTACAATAATATCGATTTTAATTATTTATATAAACGATTGTGAACTCGAGTCCCATTGGATGTGTTTTTTTTATTTATTTAAAATTTTCCCTTTATATTTTAGTTTTTTTATTATGCATTTTCTTAACTTATCTACTTATTTTCTTAATTTACTTATTAGCATTTATCCTAAAATTACTTATTATAATCATTTTCATATATGTTGTTAAATTAGTATATGTTATCAAATTCTATACAACTTAAAATCATGTTTGCAATATACAAATGTGGAATTTATTTAATTTATAAATGAATGAATTAAATTTATTTTTATATAAATTTTATAATTGGTATACTAACTATTAAATATAAAATATTAGCAATTAAATTCTGTCAAGTTAAATATATAGTATCTTTAAAATTTACCAACTTTGATAAGATTTTACCAAAAAATAATCAATTTCACAAAATAAATGAGATAATAAGATTCATATTCAAAAGGATAAACTATATATTTCATAGTAAAAATAAATGTAAATTTTTGGAAACTAAAAATGACTGGTAAATTAAAGGGTTTGGAAGTAAAGAAAAATGCAAGAAAATAACTGTATAAAAAGAAAAAAAAAATAAGTATATTATTTTTGTGTTGTAAAACCTGTTTATGATCGACTCTGAGTTTTAAAAATAACAAGTTTCTAATAGTCTAACTTGTCTGACCCGCAATTTTCGTCATAAATTGAAACCTATAACCCAACCCACAAACAAGTCTAGTACATAGGTATTCTTGGCTCTAGAAGCCTCGAGAGGGACTATTTATAAGTAACTCGTAAATTTAACTTGAATATCAAGCCTGCCTCCGTTGATAGTTTAAATCAGATGTATAAAGTAAGTCATTGTCCTTTAAATTCCTAAAGGCATGATGTTTTGTCCCTTGGATGATAGGATAGGATGCACTATTTGCTCAAGGGGAGCACCAAATTAGTACATTTGATATTTAACAACCCAATGAATTTCATATATTCATCATACAAAGACTAGTTGTTAGTGCATTATGGCACTACAGTCTTTCTACATGTTGGCATGCTTGTGGTATGTACAGATCTTATTTTTCCTTTTATACATTATTAATCTGGTAAAATGTACATCAGAGAGGCATTAGAACCCCAAGTATTAGTAGTAAAAAGAAGTGTTGCTTAAGGTACTAACTGCATCAGCCTAAAACCTGTGTGCCAGTAGAATGACATTAATAGTAGAGAAAATTCCGCAGCTGACCTGCAGAGTAGGGTAGAGTAACAGCACTTGGAACATGAGCAGCAGGCTGTTTATCACTCTGACTTAAGATACACAGGATGACAAATATCTGCAGCAAAAAAAACTTTTACAGCATAAGCAAGCAAGAACCACAAACAGAATTTCTCTGTAGTCAGACTGTTAAGATAAAACCTTTTCATGTTGCCTGCTTAGAAAAACTTATTGCTGAGAAACTAATTTTATTTGTTGTTGATTAACCAAATAAATGATACCTGTTTGAGATATAGAGACTGCTACCACCTGTAAAGTTGCTTAATCCCAGGAGCACTAACGCTGCTTAGAATCTATCTACACAAAACCTAAGCAATATGCATATGAAATGGTGTTTCTTGTAAGAAATTAATAGGGCCTCTCTCATTCTGCACAAAAGGAGGAAACCTTTTTCAGATCTTGAAGAACTGGATCAAGCTCCTGGAATGGAATGGAGTAATTACAGATCCTGCAAAGACACTGAGATGGAAAATCCTCCAGAAACTTAAACCAAGAAAAGTTAATCAATTCCAGTTGCATGCGTATTTCAACCACGCAAAATCTCAACTTCTTCTTATTCCCATTTTGACTAAACCATCTGCAACATTGTTTCTCTACAAGTATGAACAAAAGAAAGAGGGTAGCATTTCATTCATATTCCCAATATTGTGCATGAGCTACCAAAACTTTCATATTCACATAATAGCACAATTATTAAGCATCCAACACACCACATTTTTTGAATCAGATTACTCAATAACCAATAAGGACCTGATATTGTTGTCATAAGCCATTAATTTTAAGCCTTTTCATACCACAAGCAACTCTGTCTCGTTAGATTCCCTCATGTCAACAGGAAAAGAAAATAATGCAGACAAATTAACTAGATTACTCCTAAGCAATCCGCCAATTCCTGAGAGTCCATGTATTGATGATCTATCCACATTCAATTTATAAAATCATCCTCGAGATTTCTAAAATGCAACAGCTTTGTATTTCTTCATTGTTTCCCTATATCTTAGCATATATGCTGGATCAAGAAGTTGAATTCCACCATAAAATGTACAGATGAAAAAGGGAAAACGGCCATGAAAGCCTCTCTTTTGCTCAATTAGGTATTTGTGGAACAGCAATTTGTACAGATATCAACGCACATTTTTAACATTTTAGCATCAGTTTTGCTTTTCAGCAGGGTGACAAAAGCAAAGGGCAAAATAAGCTGTCTTTCTTATTTGATTTATAAGCTTATTTTGTTTTGCGCAAAATAAGCTTATTCACTTCAAAAGCGAATAAGAGCAACAGAAAAAAGACTAATTATTTAGGAACATCTTCAGTAATGCTTGCAAGAAAAGACTTGATGTAAGATTATCCATGTTATGGGAAGTCCAAACAGTGAAAGCTAGATATGCCCTTCAGAGAACAAAAAATGAGTGAAGCAAAAAAAAAGAAGGAAAATTCAATATTTTCCAAGAATAGAGGCGTACAGGTGCTTAGGCAGACAGGCCAGCACCACAAATGCACAGTCAAGTTTACATACAAATTAAAACAATCAGTTTTCATATTTAAGGCATGGTAAAGTAGATACTTGTAGATGAGGATTTGATAGGAGCGGTTCTTCCTAAAGCAGTAGTGGTTTAACCGAGTTAGTAGCGCTCCTTAATACAGGTAAAAAAAGGTAGACACTTGTATATTATGAATTAGAGACCTATATATTCTTTGAAAAATAACTCGTAAAATTCAAGTTCCTACAGTGTAAATGAGTTTATAAATCCATTGTCAGCATGCCTTCACTCACCACAAAATCAAAGCTGCAAATTTTAGTCAAGGACTGATTCTTTTCTCCCCCTTGTTTTAAAACATGTACTTCATGTAAAAAATGCTGGTTTTGTCCAAGCTAAATCATTGAAGAAAAAAAACTGAATTAATTCATCAAAAGATGAAATATAAAACTTCGCCAATTAACATACCTAAACTATCCAAGTAATAGAACACGACATATTTTGTGAATAAAAAACCCCCAAATTCAAGGTTTATATAATTGCAAATGAGGTCATAAGTCCATTGCTATCCTTCACTCCTGGCCAGATCCAAGCCGCAAATGTCTGCCTTTTTTTTTCTTTTGCAAAAAAAAAAAGAAAGTGTCCTTCATTTCTAAAATGCCTGTGTGTTC
The DNA here is from genome assembly GCA_948193065.1 of Aleurites moluccanus. Taxonomy (NCBI): domain Eukaryota; kingdom Viridiplantae; phylum Streptophyta; class Magnoliopsida; order Malpighiales; family Euphorbiaceae; genus Aleurites; species Aleurites moluccanus. The sequence continues at coordinate 41,581 of CANXYC010494089.1, forward strand.
AAGATGAATCATTGGGGGAAAACAAGGAAAGTGATTCAAAAGGATTGGTCAAAATGTAAAATAAATAACTTTTCATCAATTCACAAAGCTACACTAAAAGAGAAAAGTTCAACAAAACTATCCAAGCTAACATCATTCTGGAGCAACAATAAATGAAAAGAATTGACGGAGCAAATTCTCTTCTTCCCAAAGTAATCTCTAAAATAATCAGAAGAAAAAGATTACAGAAAATTGCTACCTTCAAATGATGTCATCTTGTTAAATATTGCCCATTATCTGTCAATTCCAAAAACCCCTTCTCTCTTTATCACATATTCACACGATGAATAGGGCAAGTGAGGCGCAAAGACAACATGAAGGCGCCTCCTTGTTTGACAACACAGAAAACCACCTTCAACCCTATTTTCATCCCTCGCCAAGAAAAGCCTTGAATTCACACAATTAGCCCATGTCAATCCCAGAGCTGGACAAACCCTCCTCCCAGATGAAAACAAACTACCCAAATTCCCAATCCTCACGCCATTTATTGCCTCGCCAGATCCCACAAAATCAACCACCTGATTAGTCACCACCACCGCCAAATTAAATCTTCTTGCTAAAGCCTTTAGTTTCCCTGATATCTTGAAAAACAGCAAAGACCTCCTCTTTAGATCGCTAGGTGTATTCTCAAACTCAGACCTAAAAAGCGCCGCAACTGAATCAATCACAATTAGCCTAACAGGCAATTGGGTTTTAGAATTTAGGAGAAATAATTCTATCTTGGGCATTATATCGAGCAGTTGGTCAGCAGAATGTACACTCTGTACATATATATTATCACATGGATTATAACCATTATTGCTGTTGTTATTGGCTTCATTGACAAAAATTTGAGGGTATAAGGATAGAAAGGACTGAGAGAGTTGTTGGAGACGGCGAAATGGAAAAGCGAATTCAGTGTAGAGGTAGAGAGAGGAAGCAGAGAGGCCGCCTAAGGATATTGGGAGCTGAGCGCAAAGGGAGAGTTGGAGGCAGAATTGGGTCTTGCCGGAGCCGCTTTCGGCAACGATTTCAGTAATTGAATTGCAAGGGACGCCGCCGCTGAGACAGCGGTCCAGGATGGGACAACCGAGTGTGCATTTTTGAGCGGGGAAGTGATGGTTGAGGAGATTTTCAGGCGTCATTAATGGAAAATATTAGGTTGGGTTCGGTGAGTGTTGAAAAGGGAGTTTGAATTGTGGGTTAGAAAATGGCGCCAAAATTGGAATTTATTAATTTTTTTTCAATACATTTTGAAACCATAAAATTTATGTTATTTTATTTATTATAACTCTATGATTTATTTTTTTATAATAAAAGTATGAATAATGTATAATTTTAATTATGATATTTAGCTCTATGAATACATTTACTCCTAATTTTTTCGAAATATAATTTTAATTCTAATATTATTAAAACTTGTAATTTTAATAATTTTATCCGTTGATTTTCGTCTCTAGATCTTATAAGGATTAAAAAATAATTAATAAATTATAATTAGTCCCTAAAATTTTATTTATTTATGAAAAAATATATTTAAAAAATAAAATAAAATAATAATTAAATAAAAATTAATTATTTTAATTTAATAAAAAGTAATTTTAAATAAATAAAATTTTAGAAACTAAATTTTAATTTACCAAATACTTTTTGATACGAAAATCAATGGAGAAAAGACTCGAAATTATAGATTTTAATAATATTAGAGTCAAAATTATATTTAAAAAAATATTAAAAATCGATGTGTTCCTAAAACTAAATATTATGATCAAAATTATACTTTATCTCATGAAAAAAAAAATAATAATTTGATATTTAGAATTTCTTTATGTTAAAAGTACAATTTAAACATATTTTATATTTTTTTATGTTAAAAGTAATTAATCATTGGAAAATAAAAAATGGAATCACAATTTACAACTGAAATCTCAATAATAAATTACAACTGAAATCATTCTCAACTTACAAAATAATTTAAATTTACAAAGAAGAAAGAGATCGAGAATATTATCTTTACACTTAGGCTTTCTTTGATAGTTTTTTTTTTTTTTTTCAGAAATGAAAAGATAATATTTAATTTATGGGATAGGAAAAAAATGATTAATAAATATTTTTGCTTGAAAATTTAAGAGATAAGAAAAAATATTAGTTTTTAAGAATAAAATAATATTATTTAAAAGTTATTTTTAATAATAAATAAAAAAAATATTTTATTTCTTCAATTCTGGGAAACGAAATATAAATTTAAGAGTTAATTAATTCATTCATATCATTTTTTTTCTAAATTAATAAAACTCTCAAATATAAAATAACTTTTATTCTATCATATATATATTTTTTTCATTCTTATTTCAACTCTCAAAAAAGGTCTTAATATCTCAATTACTAGATGTATTTAATGCATTTATATCTAATCATTAAAAATTATTTTTATGCCCATTTATGTAGTCACTCCATTTCAAAAAAAAAATAATAATAATCCAGTAACACTTTTTCAAAAACATTTCAAAATCCAAAAACACTTTCTACAAGGCTTCTAGATAACTTATGTGGAGGTATTTAGATGAGAGATTGACAATTGTCAATTTAAAATAAAAATATTTTTTTCAGTTAATAAAAATTTTAAATTGGCAATCGAATTTTTATCTGTTATTAAATTTTATCGATTTAAAGAATAAGAATTGATTATACAAATACTCAATAATTTTTCAATTATCAATACGTATAATTTTAAAAGGTAATTAGATTTTATAGTTAGACATCCAAACACTCCTATATATATTACTTCTTAAAAAGGATAAACGCTCAATTTTCAGCTAAGGTCATCGAGTAAGTGTCCATTTGCCACAGCTTATGGAAAGGGAAAATCAGATTTTTTGAGTGAGAAGCGGATTTTGGCTCAATTTATAGTATTTGGTAAATATCAAAATTAATAAAAGTAATTGTCTGGATAGCTAAAATTTAACTATTTGAATAAGTTAGAAATTGAAACTTTTCAAAATAGCTGAATTTTAGATTAAACGCGTAGTTAATTTTAAAAAATTAGTAGACAAAAATACTCTTATAAGTTTATAAGCAGTTTTTAGATTATATTTTACCAAATACAAACATGCAGTTAATTACTTTTGAAAATATCACTTTTAGAAAAATAATTTTTCTACATATGAAAAGTTATTTTTATAAGCTGTGTCAAACTAGGCCTAAGAGATCCACAAACTAGCAATGGCAAATCGCATTTTAATCTCCTTTCCATCGTTTGACCTCGACCACCAGCAAGTTATGAGTACTTGATGTTGAAAGTCTATTAGTATTGATTTAGGGATTTGATTAATATAAATACTATAGTATTTAAGTGTACAACACTATAGATATAAGAGTATGAAGTAATTGATGGAAAGAAGCAATCCAATGTTGAGAATAACAATCAAGAGTACATGTAATTATGAATAAAATTTATAATATTGATGTGGATAACCAGTATTATTGGAATAATAATGGTGAAATAGGTAAACGACAAGAACATCTTAAGATAGTGAATTAGTATACTCTATTGCTAATAAGAGATATAAATGAATCTGTCAACAACTTTTTGGCAAATAATTAATGACAAATGCATGATGAGTAGGTAAGTTTCTTCCAGAACAAATTTTTAATAAGGAGAGGAAGATATAATAAACTAGGTTATTGTTAGTTTTAACGTCATAAGATATACCTTAGGTATGAATAGTTGAGTTTAAGATTTGCTCTTAAGATTTGCCTAATTAGTTGCATGGTTGGTTGAAAGATTATGCATGATTAAGGTTATGTGATAGCTAGTTTAGGATAAACCATTAATGATTTGAGCCATGAATTATGATGATATATAAGTGATAAATACAAGTGGTGATGAGTTTTAGGCGTATATTTTCATTAAAAGTTGGTTTGGGAAAGAAATAGAGCAACTTCTTAAAGTTGTAAAATTGAATAGTAGCGAACATGGACATTTTGCTTTGTGACAGGCCCATGTTGCCTACCACACACTTTTGTTCCCTATGATATCAAATCTCTTAAAATTTTGAAATGTGTGGATAATAGTCAATACGACATAAGAATATCACATCCCAATTATAATGGTATGACTGTCATAGGGTATAAATAGACTTAAGGCCACCTGTAATATCAATAAACCATATCTATAACCACAATATGAATCATATAATGACCATTAATCATTCATTTATATCATTCGTCATATCACTATCAAATAAATTCCACTTGTTCTCAATGAATCAAAATCAACCTATGAACCAGCATCCAAAATGAACAAGTGTATATCATGAATGTGCTAAAAAATCAATTATATTCTCTAGTTACAAGCCATCAAATATTATGAAGCAACTAAAAGTTGTACATCCCAAAATAATAATACAAAATAATAATGTTCAAAACTATATATGAGCAAGCTTCTTATGGAGAAAAATATCAAGAAGTTCGATCCTAGTCCTCTAGGCCTCAACTTTAACTCCTCAAAAACACATCAGAAAGGGAATGAGCTTTCAAATCAATGAATTATAAATTATGAAATGCATGGGGACTAAATACATATTATCAATAGTCACCAATTAATTATATATGCAACAATGATTCAAAAAGGATCAATAGTAATAACAGTAATGTGCCTACAATAAATGACACCAATCTAATAATATGTATATGACAAAACAACATAAGTAGTAAACAATAATGGGATCGTGCTCCCCCCATATTACATGTGCTTACACAGACACACGCTTAGGATGTCATTGCTCTCCCAAGGTAGGACATTAATAACTTAGACTCTATTAGTTGAGCCACTAGTGCATATGGTTTAATGAATGATCCCTCATTAGAAAAGGGTTCTATCATATATTCGGTCTATGTTTCGATAAAGTTAGGTTGGTGTAGTAGCAACAGATGGGCCTAAATGACTCTTTAATAATAATTTAACAAGTTTTATGTCAAACTCAATATGAATGAACAAGAAAGTTCAACAAGGAACTTTATCCAAAGAAACAATGATAAAGCTCATTAACAAGGAAACAAGTTTATTCATAAAAGAAAATATAAAAGGAAACATTTATATGACAGTAAATAAAGTTGTACAATAGCAATATATTTATCAATAACAGCTACATTTATATAAAAGAGCATATATATCAATTTGAAGTAAGCAAATTTCAATCAGGGTAGTTTTCTACTTATTATCATAATTCATAACTCACCTCAAAATTAGTAACCTTCAATATAACTCAAAGACACTTCAAATTTGCTCAATTATTCCAAATTCCTTATCTCATCCAAGCCTATACATAACTTCATCATATCACAAAATTAGGGTTTTCCTTCCAAGAATATTCAAGTTAAATCCTTATGATTCTAGAGTTCTTAGAGTCCATTTAGATGTTATCTAGTTGCAAATTAACTATTACTTAAAAAATAAGAATGATTTAGAGATTCATCATATATATTATATCTTCCAACAAATCAATAATACTAGCCATTAATGCACATAACTTACTATGAATAACTCATACATAACTTCTATAACTACGAGGAAACACTTTATTCCTTCACACTTGAAGTAACTGAGTTCTCAAAGGAAATTTATTGTTTCTTTGAGTGATTTCTTTCGAAATCAAAGTATTTATTGGAATCTTAAAGCATTGGAAAGTAAATGGACTTGATTAGGGTTTGGTGGTTTCAAAAATGAAAAAGAAAGATAAAGAAATGTGGTAGGTGCGGCTGAAAAGAATTCAACCTTATATTTGTAATTTTCGACCAGTAGTGGTTGTTACTAATGAATAATACCCGTAACTAGTCTTTTAGACTAAATTTCAAGATTTTGACTAATTTCAGACAGTGGTTGAATTCAAATCCATTAATAGATGAGTAGTGGTTGTTACTAAGCTCTTAAGGGTGTTATAATGTCATGCTCGTTACAAAAAGATGACATGTGAAGAAATTCAAACAATAAGCAAATTTATGGTTGTTACCATAAAGGTAACGCCTATTACCAAAGTGTGAAATTCCTCCTTAAGAAACTCAACCAATAGAACTCAATCTACATTAGAGAAGAGATTATAAACTCTCTAAACAACCAATACTAACAATAATCAAAGCAAAACTAAGCCAAAAATCTATCACATACATCACAAATTAATTCAAAACTCAAAGGAGTCATCTTATCATCCATAAGCGTCATATACAAGTGTGCTAAACAATCTTGTCCTCTCGGGCATTATAGAGAACATGCTCATGTTACTTGCAACATGTCTATGTTGCCTATGACATGCCTATGTTGCCTAAAAACTAATAATGAACAATAATTTCAGCCTAGAAATGATATTTAACCCTTTTCTCTATTTCTATAAGCTTTTAAAGTATTCTAAACACTTGTAAACTCTCTTATTTTCCTCCCAAAGCTCAAGTTCTTCTTTTCTTTCAAGATCTCCCAAAATCAAACCCAATTTTCTTCCCTTCTTTCAAATCAAACCCAAATTTCTTCCACTCTTTCAAATCAAACTCAAGATTTCAAGAGAAATCTAAGGATTGATGTGAATCTTCTTCTTTTTTCGTTATTATTAAGGAGTATGTATTTGTCAGTCCCTTTGACAACCAAGAGGAGGGGGTGAATTGGTTGTTTGCAGAATTAACAATAAATTAAAATTTTAATTGAAGGAAAGAAAGGGAAGAAGAAAGAACACAAGAATTTATAGTGGTTCGGCAACCTTGCCTACATCCACTCCTCAAGATCATACTTAAGAGTTTCCTTAATCGATCCTTTTATGGTTGCAAGATCAAACCCAAGTGTTTAGGCTGATACTCAAACCTTACAAGTGTTTTACAAAGGCTCACACTCAACCTATACAAGTGTTATCTAAGGCTCACACTCAAACCCAATAAGAATTACAAAAGAGTAGGAAAAAAAAATCCCTTACAAGAATTTTCCCAATATTCAAAGAATAGCACAACTAAAGATGCTTTAACAATTTCAGCTCCTTTCAAGTAAATACAAGAATTAATTTGATTTAATCTCTTAAACATTTAATCTTTTGTTAATCTCAAGTTCTCCAACCTATTTGAGTTTCATACTATCTTATATTTATAGCATTAGATCAAATATAGCTGTTATGGACCAAAATATAACCGTTACAATATTTTTCAACGGCTAGTTTTGCTGTTTAAATTGCCGGAGTTGCGCTCGCGACTTTTTATCCCTATCAGAGTAGTAATTTAATTTTATTGTATCTTGAGTTATACAACTCCAAATCATGCAGCGTTTTTTTATTTGAAAACTTTGAGATGTCTAGTTTAACTCAACTCCAAAGTAATCTATCTTAATGTCTTAAAAAATCATAAAATTTTCTTGCACCAATTTATAAGACAGTTTGAGTATGCTTTACTAATTCTTCAAGTTCTCTTTCTATAGAGCTCGAAATCACTTGATTATTTTTCCATATAAAACTAGACATCTAGAGCTTTAATCATATAAAATGGAATACTCAAATTCTTCTTTTATAATTCCCAACAACATTTTCAAGTTGCACTATTAATTTTGTCCTAGTCTGTTATCTTAAGCATAATTCCTTCAAAAATTCATATCTTCATTTTTCAACGTCCAATGCTCAATCCAATTTTTGTTCCTAAAACTAGACATCCATATCTTTCCATCCATATATGGTTTGTCCTATTAGCTTCTCCTAATTTATACAGAATTTGGCATCACTCCAAACTATGTGCAAATCTGTTAGTTTTTTCAAAGTCGTGCCTTTGAATTTCACTAGTCGCGGCTGCTACCTGCTACTGTCCTTGTCGCACCCGCTACTTTTGTGTCACTGTTCACCTTGAGGCTACTGAAACTTTTGAAGATATTGTCACACTTGCTACTTCTTGGTGTCGCTCCTGCGACTGGTGAAGTTTGTGCTTGCGACTCTAGTTGTCGCACCTGTGACAGATGTGACACTGTTCATCTAAGGCTATTAGATGTTTTGATAAATTCTCATTCTAATTTCGCGCCCGTGACTACCCATGTCGCTCCTGCGACTTCCACTTGTCGCACCCGCGACTTTCACTTATCGCGCCCGCAACATACCAACAATCTAGAATTGTCTTCTGCACTTCTCCAAGTATGCTTCTCCTAGCATGTGCACTTTATGACTTCTCTTTAAATATCATTTAAGACCTTCTGAATGTGTTAACTTATAATTAAGCAATGTTCATGATTTCTCATGCCTTAACTAACTCAAACAAAATGTTAGTATAAATAACACATTTATATTATTTTGTTATCATTAAAATCAATATCAAGCCCAAGAGGGCTAGCAATATTAGTGCAAAAGGAGAACCTTTTAGTAAGTCTACAAATCTTTTGATTTTCATTTGGGTTTAGTTTAATTAAGATTAAATTATAATTTATGAGTTAAATAGGTCATATATACGTCATTTGATGCAAGAAATGAAATTTATTGAGTTTAAATCCATATAAACCTTAAGTGTAGGAAACCCTAGAATAAAGCTTGGTTTTTAATTGATATAAGATATAATTGCTAATAAAGCATAAGAATTAAGAAACCATGGTTAGATTTGAAAATCAAACCTTAAGGTTAGGATTCCATAGATCATAGTTAATAATGGATTTGGAAATTCATATATAAGTAAGGTAAGCCAAACAATTGATGAGCCACGTGCATAACTAAGATAAGTCGAGCTTAATTGGTGGAATTATAACAAAAGTGAGGTTAGTTATGAAATGAATTAATATATGATAATCTAGCATGACTTGCTTTTGTCAACTTCCCATTGATTTATTCATTCTAAATTGCTTGAACTATATTATTGCTATTGTTATTATTATTGTCATTGCTATTGTTCATTGAAACTTAGTATTGAAATAATGATTATTGTAAAACTTCATTATTCCATTGTTAATGAGCTTTGCTATTTGGGCCAGTGTATTGTCAATGTACCTACCTAGTCATAGATCATGTTTGTGACAAAATGCCCTTGCTAATTGGGGAGAATCCATTAAGCCATTTGTACCAGTGACTTAGCTGATAGAGTTTAAATTATCAGTGTCTTACCTAGAAAAGGTCATGGTATCTTAGACATATGTCTCGTACAAGCATATGTTCATTGTTAAATGAAGTGTTACTGCCTTACTCATTATTCATTGTTTATCGTATTGTTTATGTCATTTATAAATTGATTGATTAGTCAGTCTTTCTAGGTACATATGTTATTGTTTACTTGTCACATCCCACATTATAGGGCTGTGACGGTCCTAGGGTACGGGATTAGCCTTCGCAACCAGTACCACGAAGAACCCCAATTACATGTTAATCTAATTAACCATTTTCATAAGTATATATATATATATATATATTTTAACTACCTAAATTCTGCGGGAAATCGGACAGAGTCTCTCCTAAAATATTAACATTTACCTCCTGCAAGAACAATTTAAAACACTCCCAATATTATTTATCCAATCTCAACCATTCTCCAACTCAATTAATAATTTCATTCACAACCAAAATATCAAATCCAACTCATGCAACTAATTTATGTCACAAATACCCATATTCGTTTTTATAAATAATTTGATAGAATATAAGCCCATCTTAACGTATCCATATATACCATTAAGATGTGCCTCTATCCTACCGATGCATTTTCATCACAAAAGTAAAGAAACATACCGTGGTGCACCTGTGCGTACAGTGTAAATCACGCAAGTGTACAAAATAATTACAACCCAAAAATAAATACATGCACCAATTAATTAATCACAACATAACTAACGACCACACATTATGGAGTATTAATGCTATCTAAGAGGGTTATACATAAATCCTCGGCTGGAGCAAGAAGGAAGAAGTAGCCGAAGATGTCGGTCTCACTCGTATCCTGAAAAACATTTAACAACGTGGGTTGAGTATAAATACTCAGTGGATAAATAAATATGAAATGCATTAAAAACTTAACCTGTCAATTTGCCCATATATGACCATTTCCTGAAAATTTCACAATTATTCCAATAATGCGTGCAACGAATATAAGATGGACTATTATGCATATTGGTAATACAGGCTAGGGTCTAATAGATAATATAAATACATCTCCCCACCAATACACCATATCCAATA
>CANXYC010494157.1:0-11488 GCA_948193065.1 Aleurites moluccanus
TATATATATATATATATATATATATATAACAAGGTAAAGGATGAAAGTCAAACAAATAGAATTTTCTAGATCATAACACTTGGAAAATTCCTATAGCCATAAGCCTTAAAAAATCTTCCTATATTTATAAAAAATTTAATGCTTGGCTGGCCTTTAATACCCTATATATATGCATACCATGTTTTTGTGAAATAAATTCTCAGTATGTAGATTAAAATTATCAAAATGGCAAAGGATAATTTTAAAAATTCAGTTAGAGCGAAAATCAGAAAATTTTTCGGAAATCATCGGGTACCGATATCGCTACCACGAAAATGGCAGTATAGTCGACGAATGAATTTCTGAATTTGGATTAAGGGTAAATGATAATGTATATTCATGTGTGAATACAGTAAAAAGAAATATGATAAAATATTTAAGAACACTGATGAAGTAAGCGATGGCAAATCCGTAAATAAAGGGTACTTCGGGGAATAGTGGAATTTCGGCAGTCTGAATTTCAGAATGGCTCTGAAACTATTTTTATTAATTAATATTAATAAAAATAAGATGTTTGAACATTCACTTTGAATTCCAATTCCCGACGGAATTGTCAGAATGAATTACCGAGCGAAAAAGGACCATAAGCAAATTTTAAAAAGTTGGAGGACCAAAAGAGAAATTTGTCATTTTTGTCTTACTATATAAGCAAGAGTTAGAAATTTTTTTGTTCATTTCATTTCTTCTTTGGTCGTGACTTCTTCCTTTCTTTTCCAATTCAAATTTTTCTTTGATTTGTGAAGAAAAGTTGTTGGAACCTTGAATTAAAATCCATACAAACCAAAATCAATCAAAATCAACCATAGGAATTCAAGGAAAATCAAGAACTCCTCCATTGAAGAATTTGGCCATTTAGGTTTTTTGGGATAAGTTGTTTATTTGTTTGATTTTATGGTTTAATTAGGTTGTTTAGATGTTATTAGGAATGGGTGAATGGTTTAAATGAATCAATTGATGCATTAAACAATTTTGCCCAATTTCCAAACCCTAATTCAAAGTTGTATGAAATGAATTTTTACATATGAGTTAGGATGTGTAAATTGGCAATAGAATAAGTCAATTGGGTATTTATTGGTGTTTAATTGATGTTTGTATTATTGTAGAAAATTCGATTGGAGAAAATTATCGATTTTGGCTTATAGTGAGAATTTGAGGTATTGGGTGGCGAAGCAAGTTTGCTAGGTGATTTGGATTGTTAGGTGAGTCTTTTATGCATCATTAGTCATGCCTAAATTGATAAAATGCCATTTGGAATCTAATTGTGAAAAATGCCTTTTGGCCGAACTTAATTAGGGCAAAATGCCTAATTTTTGTGCTTGGTTTTTGGCTTATTTTTCCTTGCCTATTTGATTCAATTATTGAAGATTATTAAGTTGTGGTTATTGCCTATAAATTGCTTTCCATGTGTATGTTTATTGATAATTGGGGCAATATCAATATTGCACCAAAACCATGCTGAAAAATCTATAGGCCAACCATTTGAATACCACCGTTGCCAGCGACAATGGCATGCCATTTGCGTCAACTTTTTTGCCACAAATGACCAAATTATGTTTGTTCCTATTTTTGGTCATTAGACCTTTGGTCATCGTTTAATCGATTATTATTGATGTCTTAGTGACTTTAGGCTCATCCAATTGATTTCTGATGTGTTATTGATATTGTCGATGCCATTGTTTTGAAATGGTATCTATTAATGTATTTATTATTCTATTGACTCCGAGGTGATTTGATAGAGTTGCTGTTTCGACAGGGTAGTGAGTTCATGTTGTCGGCCTTATGCACATTGTATTGATTGATACCCTGTACTAGGACGGGATGTCCTAGTCATAAGACCAGTACAGTCTTATGTTTATACATATATATTTATATAGTGATCTGTGCTTGGCACATTTCTATGCGTTTCATGGCTCTATATCTATCATTTCCATCTTGTCCATGTGATATGTGCTTCATTGTTATGATTGTTTACTTACAGTCATGTTCTGTACTTGATTCTGTATTGCAGACATTCTCGGCAGTTTGATTCATTTATGTCATCTGCTTATTGCTTATTGATGTTCTATTATCCATTTTATTGGTCGATGCATATTAGATTCACTGAGTATCATATATACTCACCCTCTCACTGTTTACCCTCTCAGGTGCAGAGTAGGAGGCAGATATCCCAGCTCTTTTGACTCTCTGTGGATTCTACAGTCTCATAACAGTGTAATTATATTAAACACTGTATTATTTTTGAATGTTCATATCCTAGCTGCTCCATGGGTTTTGTATGGTATAGTTAGATATGAACAATGTATGTATGGGAATATTGGAGATTATTAATGATATGATTATGGTATTTACAGAAAATTGCAAAATTATTGTCAGAATGATAGAATGAATAGTATTTATGTGAGTGAATGGATATATATATATATATATATATATATATATATATATTGTTATATATATATATATTGTTATGTGATTGATGATGAGTAAGATATATTTCCGTTGTAATATTGTTATAGGATTGATGGATTCTACGGGTGTCGGTCGCCTCGGCAACTCCCGCACCCTAGGACCGTCGCAATCCGGTAATGGGTCATGACAGAGGTGGTATCAGAGCTCTGTGTTTATAGATAACAAAGCCTAGGTTATAGATGAATAGTAACTAAGTATAGTATGGGTAGAGTTAAGGGAACCATGGAGCATAGGAATTCCTGTATCGTCATTTGTTATATCGTCAAATATTTATAAGTGTTCTGCATTTCTGTAATATACTGAGTACGTTTTTTGTTTTTCAGATAGTTTCACAGAGATGTCTGATGACGAAGATGGAGGTACCAGAGAGGAAGAGGTTGTCTTTAATGAGTCCCTGGTCAAGGAAGTTTCTATTTCAGAGGGTCCGTCCAGATCCCGACAGACTAGGGATACAGAGAGGGGCAAGGAACCTGGAGATATAAGATGATGAGGGGGATGATGGATCTGCATAGGGAGCTACCAGAGTTGAGGTGGGAGCGACAGAATATACCACCACCTCTAGTACTAGCAGCAGTGCCACCCCCTGTCGCACCTGCTGTAGTGTCAGATGCTCCATCTCCTGTACAGCTAACTGTGGTTCTTGGAGAGCCAATTGTGCAAGGAGCCTGCCGAGTTATTGATGAGGGCAGAGTGTCTATGTTTAGCTTTCTGAAGCTAAACCTGCCTGAGTTTAGAGGCAACAGAGGCAGTGATCCAGTGGATTTTCTGGAGGAGGTTGAGAAGGTAGTTCAGAGACTACCTTGTTCTGATCTTAGAGCTGTAGAGTTAGTTGGGTTGTTGTTAAAGGGGAAGGCATGGGCTTAGTTTTCAAGGAGGATGGAGCCTAGACTGTATAGTGAGCATCCACCCATATGGGCTGAGTTTTGTCAGGGGTTGATTGATGAGTTTATTACAGAGGGTGTGAAGACCCATAATCTGATTCGGTTTGAGCAGTTAAAGCAGCGGGACAGGTCTATAGAGGAGTATGCAGAGGAGTTTATCAGACTAAGTAGATATGCTACTCAAATTGTACCTACTGAGACTGATCTGATAAGCAGGTTCAGGAGAGGATTACATGCCTCGCTTCATAATGCTCTATTGGCTACTGAGTTTATATCTCTGACAACAGTTGTCGATAAAGCTACTCAGATGGAAGAAAAGTATAGAGCAGAGAGGGCTAAGAGAGATTAGAAGAGGAAAAGAGGACCGAGATCTCAGGTTAGGAGGGGCGAGAGCAGCTCCCATCCTAGGCAGATCTAGCGAGTGCCTCGGTTTGATCAGCAACCTCCATCTGATAGTCGGAGGAGGAGGATTCAGAGTAAGGGACCATCAGTGTAGTCTGCACCTACATATTCACAGGGTTCTTCCAGACCTGTTACTCAGATGCCTATTGTAACTGTTTGTGATTTTTATGGGAGAAGGCATGGAAGGGAGTGTCATAGACAGTCAGGTGCTTGCCTAAAGTGTGGGCAACATGGTCATTACATTAGCAGATGTCCCTTGTGGAGTGGTCAATGGCCATCTGCTGCGGTTTCTCAACCTAAAGTACAAATGAGTCAGAATGTGGTTAGAGAGGCTCCTGGTAGGGGCAGAGGCAGAGGTTAGGCATCTAGTAGTGGTCAAGCCCTAACAAACAGAGGCCAGGGGCAAGTGTTTGCTGTGAATGCTCAGGAGGCACAGGGATCCGACAATATGGTCACAGGTATTATTTTGATACAGAATGAGATTGTTGATGCTTTATTTGATTCTGGTACTACACACTCATTTGTTTCACCACATTTTGCACCTAAATTGAATAAGGAGAGACAGTTGTTGAGTGTACCTCTAGTGATAGCTACTCCTATGGGAGGGAGTGTAGATGTGGATTATTATTTTCCTGCTTGTGTGATAGAGATTGATGATAATATTCTGTGTGCTGATTTGATTGAGCTACCTATAATCCTTGGTATGGATTGGCTAACTACACATCATGCAGCTATTGATTGTTATAGGAAGAGGGTGAGATTTCAGCTTGAGGAGCATCCTGAATTTGAATTCTTAGGTGATCAGCGAGAATTTAGGATTAGTTTGGTTTCTGCTATCCAGGCTAGAAGGATGATAGGGAAAGGTTGTTCAGCCTACTTAGCTTATGTGATTGATATACAAAAGGTTTCTGTACATATTGATCAGATATCGGTAGTTCAGAATTTTCCTAAAGTGTTTCCTGAGGAGTTGCCAGGATTGCCCCTAGATAGAGAGATTGAGTTTGAGATTAAGGTGCATGCAGGCACCGATCCAATATCAATTCCTCCATACAAAATGGCACCAGCAAAGTTGAAAGAGCTAAAGGTGCAATTGCAAGAGTTACTGGATAGAGGATTTATTAGACTGAGCAGTTCTCTGTTGGGTGCTCCAATATTGTTTGTGAGAAAGAAGGATGGCTCATTGAGAATGTGCATCGATTATAGACAGCTGAATAAGATGACAGTGAAGAATAAATATTTGTTGCCACGGATTGATGATTTGTTCGATCAGTTGTAGGGTGCTAGTCATTTCTCTAAGATTGACTTGAGATCTGGGTATCACCAATTGAGAATAAAAAAGGGTGATGTACCTAAGACTGCTTTCAAGACCTGATATGGACATTATGAGTTTCTAGTATTGCCATTCGGGTTGACTAATGCACCTGGTGCATTTATGGATTTGATTAACATGGTGTTCAGGCCCTTCTTAGAAAAGTTTGTCATAGTGTTCATTGATGACATCCTTATCTATTCCAATAGTGAGAAGGAACATATAAAGCATCTGAGGATAGTATTGTAGACACTTCAAAAGCATCAGTTGTATGCTAAGTTGTCTAAGTGCCAGTTCTGGCTAATTGAAGTGTGTTTCCTTGGTCATGTGATTAATGAGGAGGGTATTATGGTAGATCCTCAGAACAGTAGCAAATTGGCCTCAGCCTTCTAGTGTTTCAGAGATTCGTAGTTTCCTTGGTTTAACAGGATACTACAGGAGATTTGTGAAGGATTTCTCCAGAATTGCAGCTCCATTGACTATGCTGATATGAAAGCAGGAGAGATATCTATGGATGGATGAGTGTGAGAACAGTTTTCAGACTTTGAAGACTTGCCTCACAAACGCTCTAGTGTTAGCATTGCCATCAGAGGATGAGAAGTATAAAGTGTATTGTGATGCTTCTCGCATTGGATTAGGATGTATTTTGATGCAGCTTCAGAGAGTGATTGCCTATGCTTCTCGACAGTTAAAGAAGCATGAGGGGAACTATCTGACATATGATTTAGAGATGGCAGTTGTAGTGTTTGCATTAAAGATATGGAGACATTATTTGTATGGGTCTAGATGCGAGATATATACTGATCATAAGAGCTTGCAGTATATACTTCAGCAGAAAGATCTGAACCTTCGACAGCACAGATGGGTTGAGTTGCTGAAAGATTATGATTGTGAGATCCTTTACTATCTCGACAAAGCTAATGTAGTAGCTGATGTATTGAGCCAGAAATCTATAGGCAGTCTATCTGACATCTCAGTTGTCAGGAGACCTTTGATCCATGAGATGCAGGAGTTAGCGGTTTTGGGTGTAGAGTTGGATTTGGGATCCTTATATCAAAACTAGGCTTTGATAGCCCAGTTTTGGGTTAGGCCATTATTGATTGATGACATTAAGGTGGCACAGGATAGAGATCCATATCTATTAAAGCTAAAGGGTGATGTTCTGAATGGTAAAGCAGCAGAGTTCACTGTAGAAAATGATTTATTGAGATGTGGGAAACTGATATGTGTACCAGACATTGATGGGTTTTGAGACTAGATTATGAGAGAGGCTCATTATTTATCATATAGTGTATATCCTGGGATTACCAAGATGTACCATGATATGAGATATGTGTATTGGTGGTATGGTATGAAAAGAGATGTAACTCAGTTTGTCTCTTCATGTTTAGCCTGTCAGCAGGTTAAGTTTGAGCATCAGAACTTACTTCAAGAGATAGAATTGCCTAAGTGGAAATGGGAGCAGATTACTATTGATTTTATGGTCGGTTTACCGAGGACTACACGGGGTTATGACTCCATATATGTTATTGTAGATCGATTGATGAAGTCTGCTCATTTCCCGGATGTTAAGTCTACTTACTCTGTAGCTCAGTATGCACAGCTGTATGTGGATAAGATAGTTCGGCTTCATGGAGTGCTAGTGATGATTATATCAGATAGGGGTACTCATTTTATATCTCGGTTTTGGCAGAAGTTCCAGGAAGCTATAGGTATCCAGTTGAGATTCAGTCCAACTTTCCATCCACAGACCGATGGACAGTCAAAGAGAACCATCCAGACTTTGGAGGATATATTGAGATTATGTGTTCTGGACTTCAAGGGTAACTGAAATCAGTATCTGCCACTGATTGAGTTTTCCTACAATAATAGTTACCATTCCTCTATTGGAATGTCTCCATATGAAGCACTGTATGGTAGGAAATGCAGATCTCCAGTGTGTTAGGTGGAATTAAGAGAGAGAGAGATAGATGGACCATAGTTGATAAAGGAGACGATGGAAAAGGTTCCTATCATCAGAGATCGGATGAGGACCGCTTTCAGCAGACAGAAGAGTTATACTGATCCGAAGTGGAAGGATATACAGTTTGCAGTTGGTGACCATGTCTTTCTTAAGATCTCGTCGATGAAGGGTGTGATGAGATTTAGGAAGAAAGGGAAGCTGTCACCAAGATTTGTAGGTCCATTTGAGATACTTGATAGGATTGGCAATGTGGCTTACAGATTGGCTCTTCCACCTAGTTTGAGCCATGTTCATCCGGTGTTCCATATTTCTATACTGAGGAAATATGTGTCTGATCCATCCCATGTATTAGAGGTGCAGGATATTGGGGTTACTGAAGACTTGTCATTTAAGGAGCTACCAGTGGAGATTATAGACAGACAAGTCAGGAAATTGAGGAACAAAGAAATCCCAATGGTTAAAGTGCTATAGAGGAATCAGCTGAGGGAAGAGTGCACGTGGGAAAGTGAGCAGGACATGAGGGATAAATATCCCTTCCTATTCGATCATTGAGGTATGTATAGATGTATGTATATGTATATGCATATTTAAGTTCGAGGACGATTTTTTTTTTATGGAGGGTAGAATGTAATACCCTATATATATGCATAATATATTTTTGTGAAATAAATTCTCAGTATATGAATTAAAATTATCAAAATGGCTAAGCATAATTTTAAAACTCAGTTAGAGCGAAAACAAGAAAATTTTTCGAAAATCGTCGGAACAAATATCGCTACCGCAAAAATGGCAGTACAGTCGACGGATGAATTTATGAATTTGGATTGAGAGTAAATGATAATGTATATTCATGTATGAATACAGTAAAAATAAATATGAGAAAATGTTTAAGAGCATTGATAAAGTAAGCGATAGCAAAATCGTAAATAAAGGGTACTTCGGGGGAATAGTAGAATTTTGGCAGTCTGAGTTTCGGAACAGCTCTGAAACTATTTTTATTAATTAATATTAATAAAAATAAGATGTTCAAACATTCACTTTGAATTTCAATTCCCGACGAAATTGTCAGAATGAATTACCGAGCGAAAAAAGGACCAAAAGCAAATTTTGGAAAGTTGGAGGACAAAAAGAGAAATTTGCCATTTTTGTCTTACTATATAAGCAAGAATTAGAATTTTTTTTATTCATTTCATTTCTTCTTTGGTTGTGACTTCTTCCTTTCTTTTCCAATTCAAATTTTTCTTTGATTTGTGAAGAAAAGTTGTTAGAAACTTGAATTTAAATCCATACAAACCTAAATCTATCAAAATCAACCATAGGAATTCAAGGAAAATCAAGAACTCTTCCATTGAAGATTTCGACCATTTAGGATTTTTGGGGTAAGTTGTTTATTTGTTTGATTTTATGGTTTAATTAGGTTTGTCTAGATGTTGTTAGGATTGGGTAAATGGTTTAATTGCATCAATTGATGTATTAAACAATTTGCCCAATTTTCAAACCCTAATTCAAAGTTGTATGAAATGAATTTGTGCATATGAATTAGGATGTGTAAATTGGCAATAGAATAAGTCAATTGGGTATTTATTGGTGTTTAATTGATGTTCGTATTGTTGTAGAAAATTCGATTGGAGAAAATCGTCGATTTTGACCTATAGCAAGAATTTGAGAAATTAGGTGGCGAAGCAAGTTTGCTAGGTAATTTGGAGTATTAGGTGAGTCTTTTATGCATCATTAGTCATGCCTAAATTGATAAAATACCATTTAGAATCCAATTATGAAAAATGCCTTTTGGCCGAACTTAATTAGGGAAAAATGCCTAATTTCTGTGCTTGGTTTTTGGCTTGTTTTTCCTTGCCTATTTGATTCAATTGTTGAAGATTATTTAGTTGTGGTTGTTGCCTATAAATTACTTTCCATGTGTATATTTATTGATAATTGGGTTAATGTCAATATTTCACAAAAACCATGCCGAAAAAAACCGTAGGCCAACCATTTTAATGCCACTGTCGCCAGTGACAATGGCATGCCAATTGCATTAACTTTTTGGCCGCAAATGACCAAATTATGTTTGTTCCCATTTTTTATCGTTAGACCTTTGGTCATCGTTTAATTGATTATTATTGATGTCTTATTGACTTTAGGCTTATCCAATTGATTTCTGATGAGTTATTGATATTGTCGATGCTATTGTTTTGAAATGGTATCTATTGATGTATTTATTGCTTCTATTGACTTCGAGGTGATTTAACAGAGCTGCCATTCTGACAGGGTAGTGAGTTCATGCTATCGGCCTTGTGCATATTGTACTAATTGATACCTTATACAAGTGTCACGATCCGGTTTCCCGGACCGCGACGGTCCTAGGGCACGGGAGATGCCAATGGTGACCGGCACCCGTAGAACCTAGTATCACCTGCATCATCTATAAAACATAATATAATATCATTATTTATTTGTTACCATCTATTCTGTTATCCTGTTATGCATTCTGTATTCATTCTGCAATTGGCTGTAACATTCACATATCATATCATAATACCATCACATAACTCAAAATATCAACATCAATATATCATATACAATGTTCATCACCTAGCTAACCCAATACATACCCATGGAGCAGCTGGATAATGAACACCAAAAATAAATACAGAATATATCAAAATTATACATAATCAGTCCGTAGCAGAAATCCACAGAAGACAGAGGACTAGATTCTGCAACCTACTCCTCTCCTGAAATGGGTAAATAAATAAACGGTGAGTATAGATGATACTCAGTGAATTTATATGCATCATCAATCAAATATAAGCTCAAGTAATGATTTATATATGATAAGGAATAATGGTGCAGTGTAAATTATATAAGTTACAGAATCAGTATCAGTAAACAATAGGAATAACAATGGTTATATCCAATCAAGGAATCAATATGGTAAGACAGATAGAGGGCCATGAACACGTAGACTATGTGAAATCACATAGTCGATCACATATCACATAAGCATAAGACTGATGAAATCCTATGGCTGGAACCAATAACCCTTCCCAGCTAGGGCATCAATATCAATGTGCACATTGCCGACAGTATGTACTCATTACCCTGTCGATGAGGCAGCTTTGTCAAACAACATTTAGGTCAATAGAGATAGATAACATGTCAATAGATACCATTATGCAACAATGGTATCATCAATATCAATATGAACATTATCTTTCAAATTAAATGTCATGACCCAACCTGGGAGCTGTGATGGTCCTAGGGTACAGGTGATGCCTAAGCTACCAGTACCACAAAGAAGCCAAATGACTGTACTATATGGTATGCAATTCATATAAACATCTTAAATAGCTTAATAATGCTGCACAAAATTCGACAGCATCTATCACGCCCCGACTCCAGTGGTGCAACGGTCCTAGGGCAAGGGTAGGCTTAAGGCCACTATAATCCCGTAGAACTCTCCTATCCTGGATCTCATACACATTCATATCGAATATAGATATCATTCAATACTCATTTTTATAATCCATATAAGCATAAATCATATCTTTATTTTTATCATTTCATAATTTCCTCTTGTTCCTTACTGATCAAAAGACGTATCCCACATCACTAAGGAACAAGGGTAACCTAAAAGGTAACAATTTATACATCAAAATAGTGTCCTCTTTAATAACTAACTATGGAGCTCTAGAGTATACTCCCAATACATAGGATACCATAATACCATACAATGAATATACATACATACATATATATATATATATATATATATATATATATATATATATATATATATATATATATATATATATTTCAAAATGATTACAATGGAGGCTTCTTAGAGGAATAAATCAAGAAGCTTGATCTTCTCTACTAGCTCCCTCATTAGCTACACTATCACCTGAAATCCACAGAAGAGGAGTGAGCCTTCGACTCAGTAAGATATGAACATGCAATTGGAAAGAAATATATATACATATATATTAATCTAAAGGAAATATCAATTCCAAGAACATGGGTAAGAATTATCATGTGGTTAGGCTTACAAGAACAAAAGTGCTCACAATCGAATAGCATTATCAAGTAACATGGTAGAACTATAGAGTGCATCGGTAGCCATGTTACCTATCACAACAGAGCGCATCAGTAGTTCTTACTACCTTATCGCAAACGCATGATAAAAACCCTATCAGCTAGGTTCCTAAAGTGCACAATGGACAAATGAATTTACTCTCATTGGGAAGAGCGTTCTATCCATAGGGTCATATGGTTTCAATCTCACAAAAAACATATTGGTCGCAAGACCATCAACATATAGCATAATTTCAATCAAGTTTAACAAGTAGGAATCATATGAACTTGATCCAAGAAGGTTGACCAAGTCACTTACATTATATATATATATATACATGGTAATCACAT